>JANQBM010742875.1:0-14731 GCA_025594535.1 Erythroxylum domingense | reverse complement strand
TTCCCTAAAGTTTTGCATTCAGCAAGAAAGCTCTTTGAAGCTCCCATGTTTTGAAGGTTAAGGACTTTAATAGCTACGTGTCTTTGCAGTTGATCTAGAAACCCCATATACACCGAGCTAAAACTACCCAATCCAATTAAATTGCTTTCAGAGAATCCACTTGTTGCTTGATGAAGATCTTTGTAGGAAACATTTAGCAATTTTCCAACAGAAGTAGTTCTAGAAGGTGACTTCTTTTTAGATTTTCTCCTCCATAAACAAGCTAAGATGATGAATATCAATAAGGCACTTACAACTAAACAAGGAATGATGATTGATCGCTTGAAAGCAAAGGATTTTCTTCTTGTTTTGGTGGGACATTTTGGCAGAAGAAATTCAGGAACACCACCACAAAGTTTTCTGTTTCCAATCAATGATACCACACTTGCATTTGTAAAGACCCCTCTAGTTGGAACCTCTCCCTCAAGGTCATTGAAAGAAAGGTTCAGAAAACTTAAAAATTGTAAGCTTTGTAGATCTTGGGGAATTTTACCAGTAAGATTGTTTTGTGACAAGTCTAATTCTTGAAGGCCTTTTAAGGAAGCCAAAGATGAAGGAATCGAACCTTGGAAGAAATTTGCGTTCATGTAAAGTTTTTCCATACTAAGGCATTGTCCAATAGTTGTTGGAATTTCACCAGACAAATTGTTTGCAGAGATATCTAATTTGTTCAATTGCTTCAGATTTCCCACTTCTGTTGGTAGATTTCCTGTTAAGGAGTTCGATGCCAAATTGAGAAATTTACTCAACGAGGGCAGGCTTAGTATCTCCTTAGGTGTGGCTCCACTAAACTTATTTTCGGCAACATTAAGTTCACCCAAAAATTTGCAATTTCCAATGCTTGAAGGAAAGTTTCCTTCTAACTGATTCTTATTCAAGTATAACGCAAACAAATTACTAAGGTTGCCTATGGAAGATGGAACCTGACCAGACAACCTATTGCCACCTAAATTTAATCCTTGTAAGGCGGGTAACATTCCAAGTTCAGGGGGAATGGAACCAGTTAAATGGTTATATTCCATGCCTAAAACACTTAGGTTGATTTGTTTGTTTAGTCCTGTGGGAATACTTCCAGTGAAATAATTGCGTCCAAGGAATAACACACTTAGCCGAGAAGACAAATTAGTAAGTGAGGTAGGCAAAACACCTCCGAAGTTATTTGCAGCGAGGTCCAGGTTCTCCAGATTGGTACAGTTCTTCAAAGATGTTAAGAAAACAAAGTCATTTGCTGATCTACTTCCTAGGCTATTGTTGTGGAGGCTTAATACTCGAAGATTTTTTAGAATTCCCAAGGTGATTGGAACCTGTCCAACAAAGTTATTTTCACCAATGTCAATTAAGTCCAGTTTAGAAGCATTGCCAAATGACTCCGGGATCGATCCGTAGAATCTATTTCCGCCAATGCCAAAGAATTTGAGATTTGGGAGATTGAGGCCAATGTCATATGGTATAGTCCCATGAATTTTATTACCACCAATTGCAAAGATACTGAGCGAGGAAATATTAAAAAGGTTCTTAGGAATTGTACCCGAAATACTATTGACTGAAATCTGGAACTCTTTTAAGCTTGACAATTTGCCTATCTCAACAGGAATCTTCCCCACCAAATTGTTCTCATGAGCAGAAAGTGAATTGAGCAATGTGAGGTTGCCAAGTGAAGATGGTAACTTGCCTGTTAAGTTGTTTCGACTAATGCCCACATACTTTAGCTCCACAAGAGAACCAAGGCCTTCAGGGATTTTTCCAACAAGCTTGTTGTATGAAAAATCTATACGCTCGAGCTTGGAACGGTGAGACAAGTTAGTTGGAATATTTCCTCCTAGAATGTTTCTTTCGAGAACTAAGAATCTCAACAGGAGCAAGTTGCCGACTTCCCGCGGAATCTCACCCTTAAAACTGTTGTTGCTCAGCACCAGAGTCCTGAGAAAACTTAGATTTCCAACATATGGCGATATAGCTCCAACCAAATTCTTTCCAGTTATGTTCAAGGACGTGACTCGTTTATGTCGACGACCGCATGTGATGCCATGCCAGTTGCAGAAAGAAGTGGAATCATTCCAGGAGTTAAAGATTCCGAAAGGGTCGCTGGTTATCCCACTCCTGAATTGGAGCAAAGCAATCTTGTCAGTTTCATTCCCCAAAGAATTGGCCTGCCACCATTGGAAGTTGGAAGATATTAAAAGGATCAGTTGCAGACATGCAAATGAAGAGAGGATGGTGCTAGTATAAAGATTCATTTGGGTTTAAACTAAGATTGAGCTCTTTCTTTCTTTCTTTCTTTCTTTTTTCAAGTTGCGAATATTGAAGTTATGAATATCTTCTTTTGTTATGTGCCAAAGAACGTATAAGGTGGGATATTTGCAGCCGTACTCAACCTGTCCAAGACCAAGAGTAATCATTGTCGAGAGTTGATGGACCAACACCATAATGCACAGAAATTCTTTTAGTTTCTAAGAAAATTGATCAGTCAAAATCTGAAAAACTTCAATTCGCAGATTTTTCTTGTAACGTGAGAATCACTCCAATAAATTGATAATCTCAAGTTATTGTAAAGTTTTCTAATCTTTTATTATTACTACATATATAAGTGATGATGAAAACATTTTATGTGTTTGGCAAGCAAAGCAAGATATTATTTATACTCACTTCATAATAAAAAACGTGATTGATGTATTTTTTTAATGAAATTTTATACATAATTGAACAATAAGTTAATGAATTATTCAATATTTGAAATAACTATGAGAAACTTAAATCGAGTATAATTAAATCGAGTATAATTTTTAATGCAGATAATTAAAAATTGAAGATTTTTTAATTATCTTCAATTTTTATTCAATATAATTATGAGAATAAATATCATTTTCAAGTTTAAACTTAACTTATTTTCAATTTTTAAATTTTTGTTCACATTATGAGTCAATATCTTTTTTAAAAATTATATAAATAAATATAATTATTTAATTGTTACTAAATATATATTTTCTTATTATAATGCATGTAAAACAATAATTATAATCCATAAATAAAGAAGTTAAAGTTCACCAATCTATCTAAATAAAACCATTAGGACAATTCATATGTGTTCTTATCAATATTTGGAAGGAAAACTATAATGGAGGATTAATCAGCAAAAACCAAATCTTCTTCAGAAGCGCAAGTCGCTCCAGAAGCATTGCCAAATGAAGTTTACCAAATGATGTTGGTAAGGCTAACTTCACGGAGTTGTGAAGCGCTCAATCATTTTTGAAACACTTCATCAGTACGTCGTCTAACTGAGAACATTTCTGGCACAAATATGTCCATCTAGTTTTTTAAAAGGATAAGATGCATCTAACTAAAGGAATAAATATGCGGATGTGAAAGATGAGGGGTGACGTCTACCTCCCACAATTGACTTACAAAAAATAATTGTTTTCTTAAGGATTTACTTTTACTTTTAAGATATGGAGACATAAGCAGAAGCTAAATTCCACCAAACATTTCAAATAAAATCATTAGCATTATTGAATTTTAATCCAGAAGATGCAAAGCACTCAATTAACAATCTTCAACTAGTGCTGTCTCTGTACAACTATACCTGTTGCTGAAATCAGATGCAGTTGCCATAATTGCAGGCCGCAGATTTGATAATTCAAGAAATCATGAAACTTATTAAGCTTGACAATTTGCCTATTGTTGAGTTTTTGGCTCCTTTGTTGTCCCATATTGGTTAGGGACAACAATTAGGGCAAGGCTCTTGCCTATATAAAGAGGTTGCTACCTCCTTAGTTAAAGCACCAATACAAAGTCAAGGATTTGTATGACAAATTTGACTCTAGTTAAATTCCTCTTTTGAGGTGAGAGTTAGAGAGTTTGTCTTGTGTATTTCTTTGTGGGTGTGTTGGTGTATTAGGGGATTGGGTGAGAGGAAAAATTGTGTGATTGTGAGAATTTTTCATATAGTAGATTTTCTTCTTGGTGCCCGTGGTTTTTTTCTAGTTTGGGAGATTCCATGTAAATTCTCTTGTGTTATTATTTTCTAATATTTTTGTCTATCAAATATCCTTAAGTGTGGGTTTGGAAGGTCTAAGTTTCCGACAATTGGTATCAAAGCCAAGGTGTATTTTTTCTTGAAAATTATAAGTATACTCTGTGGTCGCAGTTTTTAATTGATCTTCCACATCAAAAAATATTTTCTTGAGAAATGTTCATTTGGTGCGGTGGAGTTTTGGTATGGTAGTGTGGTAGTACATGTTTAGGAAAGTTTTGGCTAAGGAAAGACTTGATATTTAAGTGTGTCCGTTGTGACCCACCTTTTTTTCCTAGGAACTTTCCTGGTGTACTATTCATTTCTACGGTAAAATTCATCAAAGCAGAAGAGCACAAGAAAAATGTCAAGAAATAAGACTTCGAATCCTCTTAGATTTGAGGTGGAAAAATTCGATGGGAGAATTAAATTTGGCTTGTGGCAAGTGCAAGTCAGGGACATTTTAATTCAGTCGGGGTTACACAAGGCATTGAAAGGCAGACAGATCCCTGATATCAGTATAGGCAAATCTAGTATGAACGATGAAGATGGGGAGGATTTGGATTTGAGAGCAGCAAGTGAGATACGATTGCGTTTGGCTAAGAATGTCTTTGCGAATGTGCATGGAATATCTACAGCAAAGGAGCTCTAGGAAAAGCTCGAGGAGTTGTATCAAACAAAGGGCGTCTCAAATCGGGTGTACCTAAAGGAGCAGTTTCATACACTGCGGATGAGTGAAGGTACTACAATTTCAGATCATTTAAGTGTTCTCAATAGAATCGTCTCTAAACTGGATGCAATTGGAGTTTGTATAGATGATGAGGATCAAGCTTTGAGAGTCATCTGGTCTCTTCCACCTTCATATGAACACATGAAACCGATTTTGATTCATGGGAAGGAGAAGCTAGTTTTTTTTCTGAAGTTACTGGAAAATTCTTTTCAGAAGAGAGAAGACTGGGTGGTGGAAATATTCCTGAAAACTCAGCTATAGTGGTAGATGGATATCGGAAGAAGAACTCCATGAAGAAAAATGTAATATGCTGGACGCGTGGACAATCTGAGCACGTGAAGAAAAATTGTCTGAGAGATAGAGTGGGTTCGGTAAGAGGCTCTGGGTCAGTTAATGGAGAGACTGACAATATCGCTAATATTGTCTCCATGGATGATGATTTTGCTCTCTAAAAAGGAGGGCATGTATATCGTTATGGCATGCCGCTAATCCCAAGGTTGTCATGATAGAGGATGTGTTACTATTAGCGGGTCCACAAGTTTGCACACGGGCATTGGTTTGGCATTAATGCAAGGTGTGTGGTGAAATTTATGTCGATAGTTGATGAACTTCTAAGAAAGTCAATGATATGGCTCCGCAAGTTTACGAGTGTCAAGTAGTATAGTATAATATCGTCCCACAGGGAGTAATTATGTAAGTACTAGGCTTGGATCACTCAATTAATTGGACTAATCACTTAAATGTTGATAATTGAGAAATTGATTAATTAACGACTTGCTAAAACTAATCCTAAAACAAACAGAATAACCGCGCAATTTATGACTGAAAGGAATGAATCAAATATGCAAAAGATAGGTTTCAAATTTGGTTTCGTGATCAACTTCTAATTATTCTCTTCTGGTTTATTCAATAAATAGAATAACCACGTCCCAATCCCTCATGTCTCTATGTGAGTGCGTCAGTCTTGGTCTCCAACGCAACCCTCCTTAGTTTCCAACGCTACTCTCCTTTGCTTCCTTATTCAAGCTTGCGTGCTTCCCTGCAGCTCACGCCAGATGTAGCTCCTCTGTTGGCCTCCTCGTGGTCTGTGTATTTCTCTCTCTCTTTTTTTGTAGCTTCCCTCAACTCACGTTCCCTTTTCAGCTCACTCACTCCCCCTCTCTCCTGTAGTTCTTTCATCCTATTATTTTATTCCTCTCTTGTTTAGTGCGTCTCTAGCTGGTGAGGTTGTTGTGCTATTTTTCCAGCTCTCCTTTTTTCCTTTCCAGCCATCCTCTTTCTGCTTTGGCGTGGATTGCCTGCTGTTGGTGGGTCTCGTTGTGCTGTTTTTTTTTGCACTGTAGCTTGGTGCCTGCGTGGGTCTCTCTTTTGCACGGGTCTTTGCTTGATGTGTTGTTTTGGTGGGGTTCCTTGTGCCTCCTAGCAGCTCACGCTTCTCTCCTTGGAGCTGGTGTGTCCTTGCATGTTGGTGGGTCAACTCCTCGTGCGTTACTCCCCAGTCTGGTGCGTCACTGCATGGTCTCCTCAAGTTGTGTCTGCGTTGTTTTGATAGCCTCAAGCTCCTCTAGCTGGTCTCTCCTCTCATGCGTTGTTTTCGTTTTTCCACTGTGGCGTCTGTTCCAATTTTTGTTCCTCTCCCCTTAAAACCTCTCAGCCTCTTTTTTTTCAAACCTAGCCCTTCTCATGTTGTCATTTAATGCACCTCTGCTTCCTCTGTGCTAACGTTTTGGACAGCCCTTAATTCTGCAATTTCTCCTTTTTCTGCCAGCGTTTTGCCTTGGATTGTTGTGGTTCTTTATAACTAAAATCAAGTGCATTTCTTACTAATTAAACATGAACAATTATAAATGCAAATTCAGGTAAACTAATCAATTTAGCAAGAAAATATGTATAAAACTTAATGATTGTATGCAAAAACTAAGAGAAAATGTCACTCATTCTAATAAAAAAAATGCATTCAACAGTCAAACATGGGAGTTGCACTATAATTTTTCAGAAGGTTATTTTTCGACATGTGCCGAAGTAAAAGGCTTAGAATTGGTTTATTTTGAGTGGGTATGCTTTTATGGTGGAGCATGATGCTATGAAGCATGATAATTCTCTACATTGAGAGTTATGTTATTTTCAGGAAATCACATTGAGGTAGAGTGTGGTTGTAGGATCAACCAAAGTTGCCAAGGTAGAGATTGTTGAGTTTTTGGCTCCTTTGTTGTCCTATATTGGTTAGGGACAACAATTGGGGCAAGGCTCTTGCCTATATAAGGAGGTTGCTACCTCCTTAGTTAAAGCACCAATACAAAGTCAAGGATTGTATGACAAATTTGACTCTAGTTAAATTCCTCTTTTGAGGTGAGAGTTGGAGAGTTTGTCTTGTGTATTTTTTTGTGGGTGTGTTGGTGTATTAGGAGATTGGATTAGAGGAAAAATTGTGTGATTGTAAGAATTTTTCATATAATGGATTTTCTTCTTGGTGCCTGTGGTTTTTTTTCGGTTTGGGAGTTTTCACGTAAATTCTCTTGTGTTATTATTTTCCGATATTTTTGTCTATCAAATATCCTTAGGTGTAGGTTTGGAAGGTCTAAATTCCCAACACCTATAAATTCAAGCTCAGATTTTATAGTCCAATCTGAGTCTGAATCTCAAATTTCTCCCGCATTTAAAATAAAATTACTTAAAAATTTGTGTGTTTAACTTAATTCAATCAATATAATTGAGCTTAATTTTAAAGAAATTATTTAAGTTTGATTAAGCTACGAGCCATAAAATTCAATCAACTTGAGCTATATGATCTTTGCCCAATTCAACTCCGAGCCTAGCCGGGACTAAAATTGATAGGTCGTTACAATCCTATCAATTCTCCTAATCATGATTTATAAGAATGGAATTCTAGTCAAGTCAAATCTTATCAATTCTCCTGATCATGATTTATAAGAATGGAATTCTAGTCTAGTCAAATCTATGTGAAGAATTCTCGTCCTAATAATTTTCTAGACAACGCATTTACTTTGTTGACCATGTTATAGACTTTTGGTATACGCAATCATGATCAGGAGAATTGATAGTATGGTAACGACCATTCAATTCTAATCAAG
This sequence comes from Erythroxylum domingense, assembly GCA_025594535.1. Classification (NCBI taxonomy): domain Eukaryota; kingdom Viridiplantae; phylum Streptophyta; class Magnoliopsida; order Malpighiales; family Erythroxylaceae; genus Erythroxylum; species Erythroxylum domingense. The sequence goes on along the minus strand of JANQBM010742875.1, from coordinate 6,861 downwards.
TCAAGTATTGGTTAAAATAATTATTCTCTTAAAAATCTTCGAGACTAATTAAAATTTAAATTTTACTCTTTGTTTTAAATAAAATAATTAAAAAGATTAGTAACTCCTTTTTTTAATATTTGAAGGCAGTCTATAATCAAAAGTTAAATTCCACGGATCAATCCAAATAAAACCATTAGCAGGATTAATAAATGTTTTTATCAATTCTTGAAAGAAAACTACAATGCAGGATTAAGGATTAAGCTACTTCATCCTAAATCCGCAAAAACCAAAGCTTGTTCCGAAGGCCAAGTTGCTTAGAACATGCCAAATATTCAATTTACCATCTTCAACTAGATTTCTCTCCAAACTAATTACAACCATTGCTGTTGTTGAAATACGATGAAGCTGCCATTTTTGTGCATGGAGTTGTGGAGTGCTTGTTTAGAAGGTACATTGAGAGAGGAATGAAGAAGGTGCTAGAAAGTTCCTAACTCACCCCCTAAAGGTAGCTCAAGAGGAGGAGGTTTGCACACTATTATAAATTCTTGAATGCTCTCGTAGTTGTCCGATGTGGGATTCTTAACACATCTCCCTCAGTCCAGAACAGGACTGGACATCTGATGGACGTATTAAGCAAAGGGATATAACCGGGCACTGCCCCAAACCATCAAGACAAACTGATTTTGCTCTTATACCATGTGAAGAAAGTAATATAGAATGGAAGTTATCATTTTCTATTTTACTCGAAACCTTAAAAAGGAGCAGGGGTTACAAGATTAACTAAAGTATCGTTAATTAGGCTATACATGAATTGAGGAGAAGAATAAGGGGTTTGGAGCCGTTGGTTCTATACAAGGCTAATGGAGATAATCAAGGACCTTGATTGCGCAATTATTTTCGTTGCTAATTTTTGTATTTTTTAGGACCTCAAAATGAAGAAGCTGATTGGCTTGGGTAAATTACAAGACGGTCTTTATAAGTGCTCCTTTCATAAGCACACTGCTGCTTTTTCTTCCTCTCATACTTTGAGCACCAATCTTTGGCATCAACGCCTAGGACATGCATCATTACCTAGGATTAAGCAAATTTCTAGTATTGATATCGTTGTTCCATCTCAATTTGTTTGTGATATTTTTCATAGGTCTAAACAATCTCGTATGCCTTTTCCTTCTAGCATTAATAAAAGTACACGATGTTTTTCTCTCATACATTGTGACATTTGGGGACCATATGCAACACCTTCTTTAAATGGTTCACATTATTTTCTTACCATTGTTGATGATTTTTCTCGTTGTACTTGGGTGTATCTTATGCGTTATAAGTCCAAGACATATAAATACTTGCTCTTATTTTGTCGAATGGTTAAAACTCAATTTTCTATGGATGTTCAAAAAATACGTAGCGATAATGGTGGCGAATTCACCTCTCATACTCTTAAAGATTTCTGTTTTACTAATGACATCGAGTTACAAACTTCCTGCGCTCACACACCCCAACAGAATGGAGTTATAGATCGTAAACATAGACATGTCCTCGATGTAGCTCGTGCCTTACGTTTTCAAGCCAATCTTCCTCTCCGTTTTTGGGGAGAATGTGTCCTTACAGCAGCTTATTTGATTAATCTTACCCCAACAACTTTGTTGTCCGGTAAAACTCCGCATGAAATCCTCACTGGTAAGACACCAAACTATGATCATCTTCGTGTTTTTGGTTCACTATGTTATGCTCATAACCATGCTCCACCTCATGATAAGTTTGCCTCTCACGCATCTCGTTGTGTTTTCATTGGATATCCTTATGGTAAGAAAGCTTACAAACTTTACGATTTGGACACAAATCAAATTTTAATTTCTCGTGATGTCATATTTCATGAGCATATGTTTCCTTTTACTACTATATCTGCATCCTCATCACCTAATATGGTGCTACCATTACCTTTATATGAACAAGACATTGGTATTGAGATTCACAATCAGCAAACACCACAATTTCCTACCAACACCATCCCCATTGAAAATGACAATCCTACTACATCTATCATTGAACCTGCTCTTCCAACTAGACCCAAAAGACAATGACAAGTATTAACCAAATTACAAGGATTTTCTTATGATATTCCAACCTCTTTAAATCCAACTCCTTCTGCTAATTCAGGTATTGCTCATCCCCTTTCTTCCGTAATTTCTTATGCACGTTGTTCTCGGCCACATCATGCTTTTTTAGCGGCTATCTCCTCCACAGATAAGCCAATACATTTTTCACAGGCTTCTAAAGATCCTCGCTGGCACGAAGCTATGTGTGCTGAAATTGCAGCCCTTAAAGCGAACCAAACCTGGACTCTTGAACATCTCCCTCCAGGAAAACAAGCAATTGCTTCAAAGTGGGTATACAAAATTAAATACAAATCAGATGGTACCATCGAGCGTTTTAAAGCTCGGTTGGTTGCCAAAGGATTCACTCAAATTGAAGGGGTGGATTATCATGAAACTTTTACTCCGGTCGCCAAACTTACCACCATTCGTTGCTTATTGGCTCTTGCTGCTATTCACAATTGGGATTTACACCAACTTGACGTTAACAATGTTTTCCTTCATGGTGGTCTCCATGAAGAAATATACATGAAGATGCCACAAGGTTTTCGTCGCCCCGGTGATTCACGTGTATGTAGGCTTCGAAAATCTCTCTATGGTCTCAAACAGGCCTTACAACAATGATTCGCCAAATTTAAATCCTTCTTAATTGAAATTGGATTTACACAGTCCAAGGCTGATCACTCCTTGTTCACATCACGCACAAATGGACACTTCATAGCTGTTCTCATCTATGTGGATGATATTATCATTGCTGGCAACAATGATCGTAGCATTACTATGCTCAAATCCAAGCTTCATAATCAGTTCCTTATTAAAGACCTTAGACCTTTGAAGTACTTTCTTGGCCTTGAAGTGGCTCGATCTCCCGCAAGTATTGTTCTTTCTCAACGTAAAATATGCTTTAGACATTTTACAGGAAACAGGATTACTCGCTGCCAAATCTGCTGCCTCTCTAGTGGAGCAAAAACACCAATTGTCAGCTGAAATAGGTGATTTGTTGGACGATCCTTCCCAATACCGTCGGCTCGTTGGGCGACTGCTATACTTGACCATTACACGACCTAACCTTAACTACTCTGTTCAAATGTTGAGCCAGTTCCTTAATGCTCCACGACAACCTCATCTTGATGCTGCCAAAAGAGTCCTTCGTTATATCAAAGCATCTCCTGGCCAAGCCCTTTTTTTATCAAGTTCCAGTCCTCTTCAACTCAATGCTTACTGCGATTCAGACTGGGCCAGTTGCCCTACAACAAGACGATCCACCACAGAATATTTTATTTGCTTAGGCGCTCCCCTATCTCTTGGAAGTCTAAGAAACAAACAACCATTTCACGATCGTCCACTGAGGCAGAGTACCGAGCTATGGCACATACAACTAGTGAACTAATATGGCTACAACATCTATTTTCAGACTTATGTCTCTCTTTTTTGACAGCCATCAAACTCTACTGTGATAACCAGTCTGCCATGCATATCGCGGCTAACCCGGTCTTCTATGAACGTACCAAGCATATCAAAATCGATTGCCATTTCATTCGTGAACATATTCAGGCCGGGAAAATACAAACAGTCCACATTTCATCCAAAGCACAACCTGCAGACCTTTTCACCAAAGCTCTCGGACGCGACCAATTCTACTTGCTTTTATCCAAGTTGGGCATTACGAATCTCCATGCTCCAACTTGAGGGGGTGTATTAATGTTAATATCGTAATAGACGTTATTGTAAATATCTATCAATTTCCTTGATTATCTCCTTTGGCCTTGTATAGAACCAACGGCTCCAAACCCCTTATTCTTCTCCTCAATTCTTGTATAGCCTAATTAACGATACTTTCGTTAATCTTGTAACCCCTACTCCTTTTTAAGGTTTCGAGTAAAACAGAAAAGGATAACTTCCATTCTATATTACTTTCTTCACAGAAGGAAACTTGATACCGTTAGGAAGGTACAAAATGACTGAGGTTGCTTATGGAAAATGGAACCTGGCCAGACAACCTGTTTATGTCTAAATATAATGCTAGCAAGTTGGATAACATTCAAGTTCAAAGGGAATGGAACCAGTTAAAAGGTTGTCCTCCATAGCTAGAAAACTTCCAATGAAATATCAAAGTTATTGTCACTAATTATAATTTCAATTAATTCCAGTTTAGAAGCATTGCCAAATAAATTTGGGATTGATCGGAAGAATGCATTACTGCCATTTCACTCCATCTCTTTTGAGCAGTAAGATTCTGAAACTTTCCTGGTGTATTTAGAGCAATGTAATGCCAACTTCACAAAATTGTGAAGCGTCCAACCATTTTTGAACATTTCATCGATCCATCGTCTTACTTTCCTTTTGATTTGCAGGAAATTTGAAAACCATATATTTTGAAAATCATCGCTGGATCTTTGGATGATTTTTTTTGCTCATCTCTTCTATTTTGAAGAGATTAGATAGAGATAAAGCTTATCTCTTCCAGTCACGAATCCATTCGACACTGCTGTTGCGTGTTTTATTCTGCTGCGTTTTTTCCTCTGCTGCGTGTCTTTCTCTGCTGTGTGTTTTATTAATTCTGGCCTTCCTTCTGCTGTGTCGTTTTGGGTTGGTCTGGTGCCGTGTTTTGCTCTGTATTTTATGTTTTGGCTTGCCCCTTTATGCTGTGAGTCGTTTTGGGCTGCTCATGTTGGCTCCTCCTGCTGCTGCGTTTCGGTGAAATCTCCCTGAGCTTCTGCGTTTTGCCTTTGGACTCCGCGTTTGCGTGTCGCTGTACTGCCGTTTTGTTCCATCTAATCAAATGTATATAGAAGTTATGACAACATAGTTTAAGAGTGTGCATGTTTGGTAGGTATAAAAAAAAGAGAATGAGTATGGAATGAAACATTGAATTTGATAAGAGACTATGATTATAGAGTTATTATTTTAATTACCTATTTTTGGGTAATACCTCATTCCTCTCCTAATATAGAAGAATGAGTATCATTATTATATAAGGGTGTGCTTGTTACAATTAATTAAAATATAACTATTAATTAATTAAAATATTGTAATTAATTAATTATAATATAATTAATCAAAATATTATTAATAATTAATTAACTACAATATAATTCATTCATTAATTGTAATATTGTAATTAATTAATTACAATATAATTAATTAAAATATAATTAATTAATTAAAATATAATTAATTAAAATATAATTATTTATTAATTAAAATATTTTAATTAATTAATTAATTACAATATAATTAATTAAAACATTATTATTAATTAATTAATTACAATATAAATAATTACAATATAATTAATTCATTAATTAAAATATTGTAATTAATTAATTAAAATATAATTAAATAGTTACAATATAATTAATTAAAATATAATTATTCATTAATTAAAATATTATTAATTAGCTACAATATAATTAATTAAAATATAATAAATTAATTATAATAAATTATTATTTCTTAGTATTTTTTCAAACCAATCACCGTCAATCGTAATGGCAATCATTCATTCCTCTTAACCAACCATCATAATTATAATGATAATATTCATTCTCATTTCTTACTATATTTATTCTCATTCTTATTACAATTTTTCTGTACGAATCAACCGCCTCATAAATCTTAATAAAAAAGATTGAAAGCCATTTTAAAACAAAAAAAATATAGTTTATTTGGAATAAAGATACCTTAAACACAGCTGCACTCTCATCTATCCAATCGACAACCACACAAAAGATTAGCTGCACTCTCATCAATTCAATGGACAACCACACAAAAGATTAATGTCACCTAAGTCCTCTAATCAAAGGCTTACTATAAAACAAACAAGTTCACCACCAAAAATCTCACTAACGTGCAGCCAACATCAAAATAGCCAATTAATACCCATATAGCACAAAACACACACCTTACACCCAAACATCAACCAATGGTATCTTTCCCAGATTTTTCTTGTGACATGAGAATCACTCCAATAAAATGATAATCTCAGGTTATTGCAAAGTTTTCTACTCTTTTATTATTACTACATATATAAGTGATGATGAAAACATTTTATGTGTGTTTGGGAATTATTTATACTTCATAATAAAAAACGCTACTGACTTATTTTTAATAAATTTTTATACATAATTGAATAACAAATTAGTGAATTATTCAATATTTGGAATAACTATGAGAAACTTATACCTATGTATATTAGTTAACTCGAGTATAATTAAAATTTAGCTTAATTTTTTAATAGTCTTAAATTTTTATTCAATATAATTATGAAAATAAATATCATTTTCAAGTTTAAACTTAACTTATTTACATTTTCTATTCACATTATAAGTCAATATTTTTTTAAAAAATTATATAAATAAATATAAATTATTTAATTTTTACTAAATATGTATTCTCTTATTATAATGCAAGTAAAACAATAATTATAATCCATAAATAAAGAAGTTAAAGTTCACCAATCTATCCAAATAAAATCAGAACAGTTTCAAGAATTGGTGAAGTTCTAGCAAGTGGAAATTCATCAGCAGCTAAAGATCACCAGAGCAAGTGCTTTTATTCTGTTGCAATAGGTGATAATGATTACGTGAACAACTACTTCAAGCCAAAGTTTTACTCTACAAGCAAAAAATACGCTCCTGAATAATATGCCTCAGTCCTCATTCAAGAATATGAACTGCAATTACGGGTATGCATACTCAACACTTGTTTCCATTGTTGGACCAATGGAGGCTGACAAATTAAATCCGTCTTTGTTTTGATAATAATAAAATTAAAGAATTGGTTAAGT
>JANQBM010742026.1:0-14741 GCA_025594535.1 Erythroxylum domingense | reverse complement strand
GCCACCCTTGCGGGGCTCGGATCCGGGTATCACTCTCGATATCGGGTTTGGGTTCAGCGGGAGTTGGGGTGTTACATCTCTAGTACAATACGCACTAAAGATGAATGGCTACTTCAAGTGGTCAGCCTCCTTGGGTTTTATTTTGGATTATGAATTAAGTATTGACATAATTCTGACAGGTTTAACCAATAGTTACAATTTGTGCTTAATTATCAGATGAACAATATATCTAACACAATTCTTAATCTAGTCAACATGCTCAAGGCAATTAAGCCATCTGTCCACAAGGATAAGGTTGTGATGCTGGTGAAATATTCTAGTTTGAAGAAAAAGAGCCAGAAGAAGAAGTCCGTAGGGCCTAAGGGAGGTGTCAAGAAAGCAAAGAAGCTGCCTTGAAGGGAACTTGCTTCCACTGTGGCAAGGATGGCCATTAAAAGAGAAATTGCAAGGCCTATCTTGAATCCTTAAAGCAAAAGAAGGCATCTGATACCCCATCTACTTTAGGTATTTATGTTATTAATATTCATACTGTTTCTGATAACAACATATAGGTATTAGATACCAGTTATAGGTCACACATTTGTACTGGCATGAAGGGCCTCAGGAATAGTAAACAACTCAACAAAGGAGAGTCAAACCTACGAGTGGGAAATAGAACAAGAGTTGCTACATTATCTGTAGGCACATACGTATTGACACTCCCTAGTGGGCTTGTATTAGAATTGGACAATTGTTTTTATATACTTGCTTTGACTAAAAATGTAATATCTGCTTCTAGTCTTAATAAAGCTGGATTCCATTTAAATTTCAATAATAATGGTTGTTCATTTATTTGAATGGAATGTTATATGCTTTGGGTACATTATGCAATGGTATATACGTATTGGATATTGTTCGCTCAAGGTTACACGCTCTAAGTTTCAACATAAGGTGCAATGTTATATATTTTTAACCTTGATAATTATCGCACACGCATGAGTCGTTCGCGTAGTACCTAAGGTATCGATCCCATTAGGAGGGAACTAGTTCTAAATCTAATGGCATATAAGTCACAAACCTAACAACTATTGCAGAAAAGTAAATCAATTGATAATCGAATGTAAGAATTGAAAATGCTAAAGTAATAGAAAAGCAATCACACAGCCAAATCTAAAATCAACCTAAAAATCACTAAATGAGAGAAAGGGGATTTTAATTCGAAACTAAAGAAACTCAACCAATTATGCAATTATTGACTCACTAGGCCTAGACGGTCCTAGGGTGAATTACTTTCTCTCGAGTTATAATTCTTAACCCTAATTGATAATGTGGGAATTTCGATCTCTCGATTTGCAATTAACTCGAAAATTAAATTAGATCTAAAGTTGTCTACTAGCCTACCGGGAACCTATGCTCAATCTCTCATTACACGATTCTACCAGTTTGATTTAATCCTTTACCTATCAATTCACCCAACTCTCGTCAACCAAAATTGATTATTTTCACTTAGCTCACCTTCTCAGTCTATCGCCAAGTTATTAAGAATATGAGTTAAATCACAATCCAATTAATAAAAAACACAATTGAATAAACTTCATTAATCATCAAGAATCAAATCCAAAGGTGAGTTTGGACATCAAATCAACATTCAACCAAACAAATCTCAACACCAATTTCAATTCTATACATGAATAAAATTGAAATAATAGAAATACTGTAGGAACAGAATTTGGGATGCTGACAGCAGGAAACCTCTTGTTCCGAGAAGTACTTCATGTCAAGCTCTTCATCATGTCTCTCTTCCTTTATCTCCTTCCTCAATCTCTCGGTGTCACCCGAGGTTTTCTCTTGGGATCGACAAAATGGAAACTCTTTCATTCACTCTTGGCTCTCTCTCTTCTCTTTTTTTGAGATCTTTGGTGGCTTTCACATCATATTCTATTTATATCTTCGAGGCTTTAGGTCAAAAATTTGTCTGAAACTTGAGTTTTTCTATCAACTCGACCTAGTGCACGATCATGGCCCTACCTGTCAAGATCTTAGCCTGAATTAACGCTCTCTGTCATGATTATGGCCCCTGATGCACGATCGTGGCTTGGCTGCTTTTGGTTCTTTCTCTTCTATCACAATCATAGCCTATGTACGCGATTGTGGCCTATGCTTTTTGGCCCAAAAACTCTTAAACTCTTCTCGTTCTTCCCTGTTTATCCTGCAACACTAACAAACGCATCAAGGTACCTCAAAAATATACAATTTAAGCTCAAAGATTCAAACTAACCCATAAAACACTTAAACACAAAAACTAACCTAATTAAACCCTAAATGCATACTAAACATTTGAAATGACATTAAAATACTTATCAAATATAACCCTAAAACACAATACAAATCACAACTATCAACATCCCCATACTTAAACGTTTGCTTGTCCTTAAGCAAATCAAATAACAAACATGTAACATCAAAAACACACAATGCAATAATGTGACAAAGGCTCTAATCTTCGTGAAATAAATTTAATCTTGGGCATAATCATTCAAATTATATCAAATCATTAAAAAAAAATGGTTGTCTAGGGGCTTTGACTAGATATACAACCTAATCGAGCCCATGTGCTAACTTATGTACCCTTTTTAATTGTGCACACACATTAATAATGTTTGGTCTCTCAGACTCTGTAACCATTCCTAGGTATATTTTCATAAAGAAAAAAATCAAGCTTATTACAAGTAATGGTATTTTTTTCATTTAAAGAAATTTTTTTTCAAAACTTATTCTTTTCCTAGGAGGCAAACATTGGTGATGAATGTCGATCCGGTTACTCAACTAAGACATTTATTAACAACTTGCTTGGGACATCATTATAGCCTTTTTATGCGAAGACACACATTTGTAATATGTGTCAATCCGGTTACTCATCTATTATCACACGTTCAACTAGCTACTAGCTCTATTCATAACTCGAAGTTCAACAGAATAGCTTTTTTAATCTATTCGTTTACTTTCATGTAAAAAATACTATTTAAGCTACTTAGCAAAAAAGGCCTTAAATTATGAATGAATGTGACAACTTAGAGCTAAATTTACACTAAGTCCTAATTATATTGTATATTTATTCAAAGGCCCCCTAATTCACTAATTTCGCAAGCTAATGCTTATTAATAACCTAATAGAATCTGTCCAAAATGAAATGAAATTCACTCAAACCTGAGCCATTGATACATTCACACATTTCACATTATGCAACCTAATGTTATCATATGGTATGCAAAGTCACATATAAAATAAAATAAAAACACAGAATCCCTCCCCACACTTGAATAACACATTGCCCTCAATGTGAGAAGGAACACACACGACATATACATTATGGAATGTGGAGATAGAAAATAAAATAACAAAGAATAGATAAAATTAACGATAAAAAAAATAAAGGTAAAATAAAGGTAAAATAAAAATAACAGAAAAATAAACACACAAAACAAAATTAATGTAGAGAAAAATTTTAGGTTAGATTTGGGAAGTTGTTGATTGAAAATTTCTAGAGAGATGTTAGAGCGTTTAGAAGTTGAAATTCTAGAGTGATAAAGTAAAAATGAAAGTGAAGGTGAAAGTTAAGTAAGAATTGAATAAATAGGTGGTAAAAAGGATTAAATGGTAAAGTTATCACTTAAATTTTGCATCCTCCCCTTTTTTATTCATTGTCACAGGCCACGATCGTGACCTGCTGTGCCACGATCGTGGCATGCAGTGTACCACCGAAGGACTTCCTAAGTCGTAGGTCACGATCGTGACCTGACGAGTCACGGGTGTATCTAGTGCCTATAACTTGATTCCAAGACCTTCTTCTTCCAATCCTTTCCTTCTCTCATTCAATAATTCTTCTTCACTTCTCTTAATATGTTCACGTGCTCTTCCCCATGACTCCGAAATCCTATTCCTCTTTTTGCTTCAAAACAAGACTAATCCTAACTATGAAATTCAACTAATCTAACAAAATTAAATAATAATTAATTTTCCCATGGGTTGCCTCCCATGTAGCGCTTCTTTTTACGTCAGTATCTTGACACTCTTCTTTGGAAACTCGACCAAGATCAATTATGAGTGGTTTGCTTCCACCCTTTTCATTCAACATCAATTTTGTAGCCTGTAAGTAAGCTGTAAATTGCAAGATGATCACAAGAACAATATTGATAAAATTATGAAAACCAATTAATTTCAGTGATGTCCTTTTCACTAACATAATGTTAATAAAATAGGGAATAATGAAGCTCCCTGAATCTTCCATCGAATCTAACAGTTTGTCCTGTACGAAGGTGAATTAATCTCCTTCTTCCTTCATCACCTTTTGTAGCCATTTATCGCTTCTTCAAACTCGATGTCTGCTATTGTTTGTTCATCGTCCTCTTGTTTATCATAAGATTCGAACACATCAATTATCCTGAATGAGCTACTAACCTTCGAATTCTTAAATACATCATTCACGTGGAATATCTCTTCATTATCATCAATTCAAAGGATAGGGTTCTTTGCATGGACATATCTAGGAATGGTGGATAATAGGGAAGGTTGGAATTCTTTTCCTTGTACACTTCCATCATCTCTTAGTTGCCAACGAATTGGGGTTCGGCATGGTCTTCCTCTGGTTCTTCTAGCTCTACCCCATTCCTAAATGTGATAGCCTCGTATTGCTCTAGTTATTGTAATTCCATTTTTATTAAAGAGTCTTCCACACTTCTCTTACAAAATTCATGGGAAAGTTGTCTTCCTTGAATCTCCAAGTTATGAATAGAAGCGGCATGATTTTCCATCACTTGATCAATTTGCTATTCTAGTCTTTTATGCCCTTCTTCCATGTCTGTGAGCTTACTCAAGATCTTGTCCAATTTAGAATCCTATGAACTGGATTCGTCATGTCGAAATTCAAATAGATCTTGGTGTTATATATGAGTAATTACATTGTTGGGCCAATGGAAATCTTGGTGATTCTGCCACCCTGAAGTGTACATGGTCCAATAAGGGTTGTTATTCCTCCAACCATACTGTGACTCATTGTAATTGTCAGAATTTCCTTACTCCCTATAATATCTATCTTCCATCATTATTCAGCGTTCAACTATTCAGATATCCCATTTTTAAGATGTCTCAATGTTTCTTTACTTTACACCCCTAAATTTTTTTCTAATAAAAACAAAAGTTAGTAGAAGAGCCTTAGACTAAAGAACTAAATTGTCTTCCCTGACAACGGCGCAAAAAACTTGTTCGTTCAAGGTTACACCCTTTAAGTTTCAATATTTTTAACTTTGGTAATTATTGCAAGTGCATGGATCGTTCGCGTAGTACCTAAGGTGTCAATCTCACGAGGAAGGGAACTAGTCCTAAGTCTAATGATAGCTAAGTCATAAACCTAACAACTATTACAGAAAAGTAAATCAATTGATAATCAGATGTAAGAATTGAAAATGCTAAAGTAACAGAAAAGCAATCACACAACCAAATCCAAAATCAACCTAGAAATTACCAAGTGAGAGAAAGGGGATTTTAATTCGAAACTAAAGAAACTCAACCAATTATGCAATTATTGACTCAACGGGCCTAGATAGTCCTAGGGTGAATTATTCTATCTCAAGTTATAATTCTTAACCCTAATTCACAATTCTATCGCCAAGTTATTAAGAACAGGACTTAAATCACAATATAATTAATAAAAAACACAATTGAATAAACTTCATTAATCAACTAGAATCAATTCCAAAGGTGAGTTTTCACATCAACTCAACATTCAACCAAACAAATCTCAACACCTATTTCAATTCTATACATGAATAAAATTGAAATAGTGGAAATACTATAGGGAACGAAATTCGGGACGGTGACGGTAGGAAACCTCCTGTTCCAGGAAGTACTTCGCGTCAAGCTCTTTACCGTGTCTCTCTTCCTTTGTCTCCTTCCTCAATCTCTTGGTGTCAACCTAGGTTTTCTCTCGGAATCGACAGAATGGAAACTCTTTCGTTCACTCTTGGCTCTCTCTCTTCTCTTTTTTTCCAGACCTCTGATGGCTTTCACATCATATTCTATTTATATCTTAAGGCTCTAGGTCAAATTTGGGGTCGAAACGGTCCAAAAATTTATTCGAAACTTGAGTTTTTCCTATCTATCATGATCGTGGCCTGAATTGAAACTCTCTGTCACTATCATGGCCCCTGATGCACGATCGTGGCTTGGCTGCTTCTGGTTCTTCCTCTTTTGTCACGATTGTGGCCTATTTGCATGATCGCGGCCTATACTTTTTGCCCCAAAAACTCTTAAACTCTTCTCGTTCTTCCCTGTTTACCCTACAACACTAACAAACGCATCAAGGTATCTCAAAAATATACAATTTAAGGTCAAAGATTTAAACTAACCTATAAAAACACTTAAACACAAAAACTAACCTAATTAAACCCTAAATGCATACTAAACACTTGAAATGACATTAAAATACTTATCAAATCTAACCCTAAAATACAATACAAATCACGACTATCAGATATGTCTAATCTGGTTCTAAATATCAATAATAACAAAATAATAAAATGAGATAATGTGAAATCATTTTACTCATGGCATTGTCGTCGTAGCCATATAAGTGAGAGATGCATGTCTAAACTTCACAAGTGTAGTAGTTTAGGGTCATTTAATTATGAATCATATGACACATGCGAATCTTGCTTATTAGGCAAGATGACTAGGTTACACTTTAAGGGAAAGGGTGAACAAACTAGTGGACTTTTAGACCTAATACATACTAATGTATGTGGTCTGATGTCCATACATGCCAAAGGTGGTTTCGTAGACTTCTTTACCTTTATCGAAGATCGTGCTTGATATGGGTATGTGTATCTTATGAGATACAAGCCTAAAGCCTTTGAAAGGTTTAAAGAATTAAGAAATGAAGTTTAGAAGCAACTTGGGAGAAGTATTAATTCACTTTGATTGGATCTAGGAAGTGAATACTTAAACCAAGAGTTTTTGGATTATCTTAGGGATAATGGAATATTGTCCTAGTAGACTCCACCTTACACACCACAACATAATGGTGTGGTTGAGAGGAGAAACCAAACCTGGTTAGAGATGGTGAGGTCTATGATGGATTTAGCGAATTTACCAAAATCCTTTTAGGGGTATGCAGTTGAAACTTCTACTTATGTATTAAATAGAGTCCCATCCAAGTCAGTTGATGTTATTCCATATAAGATATGGACTAATAATAAACCATGTCTTTCTCATATGAAAGTTTGGGGTTATCTTGCTTATGTGAAGCAGATTTAGTCGGATAACCTTGAAGCTAACTTTGACAAGTGTCTATTTGTTAGATATTTTAAGGAAACTATAGGATATCAGTTTTACCATATTTCAAAACATGATGTCTTTTTAGAGAAAGAGTTTCTTTTAAAAGAAGACAGTGGGATCAAAATTGAACTTGTGGAAGTTCAAGATGCTCAAATAGACACAGATCAACTGCCTAGACTTGAGACTATTAATTATAAAAATGAAACAATTCAATCTTCTGACACACTAGAAGTTCGTAGGTCAGGCAAGATACGTCATATTCATGATAGATACGAATTTCTCATAATTGAACTTAAAGATGTATTGCTCCTATAAGATGATGAGCCTACTACCTATGAAGAGGTTCTGAAGAGTTCAGAATCTGACAAATGGCTTCAAGCTATAAAATTCGAAATGGATTCCATGTATGAAAACCAACTATGGAATTTGGTTGAACCAACCGAAGGTTTAAAGCCCATAGGGTAAAAATGGGTTTTCAAGAAGAAAACTGACATCAAGGGTAATTTATTTACCTATAAAGCTAGGTTTGTAGCTAAAGGTTATCGTTAAAGGCAAGGTGTTGACTATGACAAGATGTTTAGCCCAGCATCTATGCTTAAATCCACTAGGATACTCCTAGCCATTGCTACTCATTATGATTATAAGATATGGAAAATGGATGTGAAGATGACTTTCCTTAATGGAAACCTAACTGAGGATGTGTATATGACACAAGCTGATGGTTTTATATCCATGAATGGAGAAAAGGTATGCAAGCTTCAGAAATCCATTTATGGATTGAAGCAAGCATCCAGGAATTGGAATATCCGATTTGATGAAACAATCAAAGAGTTTGGCTTCTCACAAAATCTGAATGAGTCATGTGTGGATAAGAAGGTTAGTGGGAGTGCAATCATATTCCTTATATTGTATGTAGATGACATCTTTCTAATAGCAAATGATGTCTCAGTTTTGTAATCAGTAAAAATTTGGTTAGCTATGAACTTCTCTATGAAAGACCTTGGAGAAGTAACTTATATTTTAGAGATAAGGATTCATAGAGATAGATCTAAGAGGTTGCTTGGTCTTTCTCAATCTACATACATAGACAAGATGCTAAAGAGGTTTAGCATAGAGCAGTATAAGAGAGGTTATCTTCCCATGGTATATGTGTTGGACCATGTTTCTGGAACACAACTATCCAAAATATAATAAAACATGAGCTTAATCCAATAAAAACACCTTAACCATTATTGATTAATCTCCATGCTTTGATACCATAACACATCTTACTTATATGTAACCATAACTCCTGTTCAAAAATTCATCATCTCAAATCAATTTCTTCCTCAAGTATCCCTAATTTCAACTCAACTTTATCCATACGCAAATTCACATTTCCACTCAATGGCATCCATACATAATTCATAATTCATTAACATCAAAAGATAAGAGTTTTTACAAAGTCGTAATGGCATTTCAAACCACAAGACATCCATATATCATAATCCTAAAATACATACGACACTTGAACTAATAATACTTCAAATGTAACTAAAAGCCTCGTTGTTACAAAATCTAGCTTAAAATACAAAAATATGCAACTTGAAGCGATGCCTTGACCCCCTTTCACTCGATCCCATGTTCTTCACCTGAAGATGGGATGGATAAAGGGAGCGTGAGCTTGAAGCTCATGGGTAACAATTTTATAATCAAGAAACAAGTAAAAACTGTTTTCAAAACTCATTGCCATTATACCTTTTTGGAAACCATAATAATTTCGTATGAAAAATCACCCAACACTTATTTCTCAAAATTCTCACTTTATCAAACAGTTCATGAGCAATTATACATCATATATGCATCAAAATTGTTAACATTTCAAAAGCACATAAGCACATCAGAATGGTTCGGGTGGATCCAAAACAGAATATACTACATAATTTCGAGAAGGGTCTTGTGTAGCTGTAAACTTAGGGGAGTCAATGAAGGAGTTCCATGCCACTAGCGGCAGAAGGGAGAAGCCGTTACTTAGTCAACATGCACGTGACAGAACTTAGGGGACTACCACAAACCCACATAACACATAATTCATGACTTGTAAACTTGTTGCCCAAAATGGCAATTCTTCAAAACTTGCTTTTCACAAACATGAAGTATTTCGAAAACATGATTTCATAAACTTGCATCTTTTCAAAAAGAAACATTTTCAAACTCTTTTCATAAATCATCAACACATTTCAAGTAACAAACATATAATAATTCCACAATCCAACTAAGAGCAAATAAATAAAACATCTATGATGCAATTGAAGCCATTAAGCTTCCTTGATTCAAAGAAAACAATAAGTAGCTTATTTACTCTATTATAAAAATGTACCCACCTTGAATTTCTTGCTTATACACTTGCTTAGGGACGTCTTTGCTCTTGCTCCTCTTGCCTCTCTTGACTCACTTAATTTCCTTAAACAATAACCAAAATTTCATTCAATTCGGTTTAGAAATTAGAAAGTCATACCTTAACAATTCAAACTCTTTCTCATGCTAAAACAAAATTCTATATTCAGCTTCCATCCCAAAATTGAAATGCTTAGAGACTAAATTTAGAATCGATTCCTTCATACAATTTGTAATCTGTGTCTCTAGTTTACCCCCAATTAAAAATCATTCCATTTGGATAATTACAGAAAAAGATATGCTCAAAATACCGAAGCATATTCTGTGCTAGAAAGTTCACTGCGGTGATCCAGAAAAGTTCGTGAATTTTTCCAGAGAGGAAAAGTTCGTGTGAAACCTTACAAGTTCACCGCGACAAACCAAGGAAAGTTGGCCACCGTGAACTTCATCCTTCATATTGGCCCTGGCGAACCAAGGAAAGTTGGCCGTGGTGAACTTTGACAGGAGCATACGTAGAACATATTTCATTTTCCACCTTTCACATAAATCCCATCTTAAACCTAAACCATCTCTTCTACTTCATTTTTAACTTCATTTCAACCCTATAACATTTACAAATACATCAAAACCTATCTTTTATCATTAACCCTAAAAAGAACACTTGCTTATATCATTCATCAACAACTTTCTACCCATATTCAACTTCATTTGAGTTTCATTTAACTAAACTAATGAAATTTAAAGCATGACTTGCTTGTTGAAGCTTCAAAATCTTCAAAATCTTCAAGATATTCATAAACCCTAGCTTTTCTATTCTTTCTCTCCTCTCTCTTTTTCTCTCTCCAATTTTTGTGCTTCTCTCTTCTCAAGTAAGATAAAAAATTTATTTCTTATAACTTATACTCTTAAAGATCATACAATTTCCCTTTTGCCCTCCAATATAAGTCTTATGTCTTTTTAACCTTAAGTGATCTTCCGATTTAACTTACACCATGCTATACTCTAACTTAATCTTAATTTCTCCTTTTAATACTTCTAATTCCATCAATCCAAGCAATAAATCCTCCTAATATTGACATGTTAATTAAACTCCAAATAAAATGATTTATCTAGCAAGATCATAATATTTATTCAAATCATGCTTAATAAAATAAATTAAAAAAAAATTGGAGCCCAACATTTCTCCCCCTCTTAAAAGAATTGCATCCTCGAAATTCTTATCTGACTGATCAAGAAGGTAGGATGTTCCTCCTTTTCCCATTTAACTTTATCCCTGAATAATTTCTTTCAAATGACCATAGTCAATAAACTCACTCGATCTTTCAATCCCTTATTTGGTCATTCACTTTCTTAACTAGTTCAGTCCCTCATTATGCTTTTGAATCACTTACAATTTTTTTTCCATTTCCCATGTCGATAACACCAATATCATATCATATCAATATTTCTTAACATAGTCACAATAACACATCTTTGTTGATAATACTAACTCATAAGTTAATGGTTCGATTCTTAGTAACTTCATATGAACCAATATAATTCAAGCTTAGTTGATTCTTTATCCTAGCCTGAGCACCCCTTGTGCTCAATGTAGCACACCTTGGGAAGGTGATACTCTCAGAAACATTTAATCTTTTGCTTCATAGTTCACTTCTCTTTAACATCAGTACATTTAAATTTTATGTCTATCTCACTGTATTCCATGTCTTTGATGTGGATCCACCTAATTCATTTATCTTTCTTGAATGATTTTCTCCATTCTTTAAATTTCCTCGTATTTCACATTGACTTATTCTAATGTTTGCTCATTCATATTAGTTTCTCCACACATTTCAATTTATTCTCAATCTTAACTTCCTGTGTGTGTAACACATTCATCTGGTCAAATTTGTATCTCTCGAACATATTTACACATAATATAACATGGACCTATATACTCCTCATATTAGCAATTAAAGTCTCCTCAAATTCAAAAATCCACTCATATAGTTAGATACTTTACATTAAACAAAATACATACTTTTTCAGTGGCATATTCTACATTTTATGCTTGAGTCTCCACTAGGGATAGGACTCCAATACTCACTTTCAAAGCATGTCATATCCATTTCTGACTTGTTCTTTCATTGATCATTTTTAATATAAACTATCTGATCTGCCTAACCTAATTCAATGAAATTCTTCTTCGAAAGAGGATTTCTTGCTACTATCATTTATATTGTTCATGCAATCTTTATCAATCAACCATTATCATCATCCCATTATCATCTATTCTTAGTACCTCAAGAAGACCAAATTTTTATCGTTTTTACAAGGTCATAATGTTTTATTCACCAAATCTCAATGAAGTAATAAATATAATTACTGTCGCATATGCTTACGTGTGCATCATCAAAGTCATACCATTCTGTCCACATATTTATTCCTAAAAATTACCAATTTATATCTTACACAAATGATACTTTGATCTCCATTGATCCTAGACAATATTTCTCTCTTTACTCTTTCCTCATTTCTGTCTCATTTTCCTATTGTCACTTTTTCATCTTCCATATGTATATCCTCAATCGATTCAGAATTATTGATGCATAATCATTATGAAATTCTTATCTCAATTTCACTAATATCTTCTTACTGTGGATCATAACTCTTGTCCCATTAGTCGAACAACCACTTCAGTTCCAATTTCCTCTTCTTAAGATCATAACAAGGGTATGTTTTATTTGCATTCTGCTTGTACACTCTAATCTCATCATTTATACTTATATCCTTATATTCCTCAAATAATCCATGACTATACATTTGAATCTATATCACTTTCGAAAAATATCACCACAGTACAATATTGCTTCCATATTCAATAATACATCCTCCAATGCAATTGCATTGAATTATTATCTGTCATATTTACCCGTATACTATTTCTCCTTTCTAATTATCCTCAACTTTCATTTTCTCATATAATGAAAGAGTATCATCATTTTCTCACTAATTCTATCAACTCAAACTTTTAACAATAGCCCTAAAATGTATGTAACTTGGCATATACCTCAAAAAATGCCCATATAAGATCCTAATTCTGGCGCTCTGATACCACAACTATTGGACCCCGTTTTCGGAGCCCAGCTATCCAGAATATCATAAAACGTGAGCTTAATCCAATAAAAACACCTTAACCATTATTGATTCATCTTCATGCTTTGATACCATAACACATCTTACTTATATGTAACCACAACTCCTATTCAAAAATTCATCATCTCAAATCAATTACTTCCTCAAGTATCCCTAATTTCAACTCAACCTTATCCATACGCAAATTCACATTTCCACTCAATGGCATCCATACATAATTCATAATTCATTAACATCGAAAGATAAGAGTTTTTACAAAGTTGTAATGGCGTTTCAAACCACAATGCATCCATATATCATAATCCCAAAATACATAAGATACTTTAACTAATAATACTTCAAATGTAACTAAAAGCCTCATTGTTACAAAATCTAGCTTAAAATACAAAAATATGCAACTTGAAGCGATGCCTTAACCCTCTTTCACTTAATCCCATGTTCTTCACCTAAAGATGGGATGGATAAAGGGGGTGAACTTGAAGCTCGTGGGTAACAATTTTATAATCGAGAAACAAGAAAAAACTATTTTCAAAACTCATTGCCATTAGACTTTTTTGGAATCCATAATAATTTTGTATGAAAAATCACCTAACATTTATTTCTTAAAATTCTGACTTTATCAAACAGTTTATGAGCAATTATACATCATGTATGCATCAAACTTGCTAACATTTCAAAAGCACATAAGCAAATCAGAATGGTTCGGGTGGATCCAAAATAGAATGTAGTACACAATTCCCAAAAGGGTCTTGTGTAGCTGTGAACTTAGAGGAGTCTATGAAGGAGCTCCATGCCACCAATGGGCAGGCAGGAGAAGCCTTTACTTGGTCAATGTACACATGAAGAAACTTAGGGGACCACCACAAACCCATATAACACATAATTCATGACTTGTAAACTTGTTGCCCAAAATGGCAATTCCTGAAAACTTGTTTTTCATAAACATGAAGTATTTAGAAAACATGATTTCATAAACTTGCATCTTTTCAAAAAGAAACATTTTCAAAATCTTTTCATAAATCATCAACACATTTCATCTCGCAAATTTATAACAATTTCACAATCCAACCAAGAGAAAATAAATGCAACATCTATAATGCAATTGAAACCATTAAGCTTCCTTGATTCAAAGAAAACAATAAGTGGCTCATTTACTCTATTATAAAAATGTACTCACCTTGAATTTCTTGCTTATAGACTTGATTAGGGACGTCTTTATTCTTGCTCCTCTTGGCTTTCTTGACTCACTTGATTTCCTTAAACAATAACAAAAATTCTATTCAATTCGGTTTAGAAATCGGAAAGTCATACCTTAACAATTCAAACTCTTTCTCACGCTAAAACAAAATTCTATATTCAGCTTCCATCCCAAAATTGAAATGCTTAAAGACTGAATTTAGACTCAATTCCTTCATACAATTCGTAGCGCTATGTCTCTTGTTTACTCCTAATCAAAAATCATTCCATTTAGATAACTATAGAAAGATATGTTCAAAATACCAAAGCATGTTCTGTGCTGGAAAGTTTGTCACGGTAAACCTTACAAGTTCGACGTGGCAAACCAAGGAAAATTGGTTGCGGTGAACTTCATCCTTCAAGTTGGCCTTGGAGAACCAAAGAAAGTTGGTCATGGAAAAATTTGACAGGAGCATAAGCAGAACATGTTTCATTTTCCACCTTTCACATAAATCCCATCTTAAACCTAAACCATCTCTTCTACTTCACTTTTAACTTCACTTCAACCCCATAACATTTACAAATACATCAAAATCTATCTTTGATCATTAACCCTAAAAAGAACACTTGCTTATATCATTCGTCAACAACTTTCTACCCATATTAAACTTCATTTGAGTTTCATTTAACCAAACCAATGAAATTTAAAGCATAACTTACTTGTTGAAGCTTCAAAATCTTCA
>JANQBM010741600.1:0-14745 GCA_025594535.1 Erythroxylum domingense | reverse complement strand
TACAAATTGAACAATCAAAATGTATAAAAATGCACATGTAAGAATTTAATTGAGTACAATGCATGTTCATGACAATCTCGGTGTCAATCAGAAATTTAACCCGAAAATATTCGGTCCACTCATTTAGGGTTAATCAGACATTTCCCTAAAAATCTCAAAAAAATAATAATCACAAATTGATAAGGAGAGGTAGAGGATTGTTTTAGAAGTCCAACACTTCGAAAATGGGGTCAATCGGAGGTCGGATGCAAAAGTTATAAGCAATTGAATGTCAAAGGGTTCGGAATCTCACAAAAATTACAAAAAAGCCATTCACAAAAATTACGATCGCGAGCTCTTGTGCTCGCGCTCGCGAGGAGCGAGGTTGCAGCGTCGCTCATTGCGATCGTTCCGCGTGACGATTTGAAGCAATTTGTCACTCTCGTCAATTGCCACTCGTTAGGCTTCAATTCACCTATTTCAAAAATCTTGTTGCCTGCTATTCCCACTAACATCTAACCCATCTATTTTTTTTCTCTCTCACAAGTGTTGAATGGTTGGATGTCATAGAGAACAGCAGGCACAGGAATTTTTGGAACAAGGAATTTGAAGTCCGCTTGTTGCTCTTCCTTATTATCGTTAGTCCTTATCACCATCAATCATCATCGTTGATGTCAACTTTAAGTTATCATTAATATAATTACTACAAAGAGAATAGAAGATACAAATTATTCTAATTTTATATTTTTTATATAAATATTTTTTGGAATTATATTTCATATTTTCATTTTAATAAATAAGGAATTGTACTTTTTTTTCTTTTAGAAAAATTTTCAATTTTTGAAGTTTTAATAATTGAGGAAACATTGATTTTGATGAATTTTTATTTTATAAGAATCTTAAATAAAATTAAGGAATAAAGACTAAATTGATAAAAATAGATTTTTATCTCCTCGCTTATTATTAGCCTTTCTTTGTCATAAATGTTAATCCATAAACTCAAGTCTCACCATCATCACTTTTTCATATGATATCGCTCTCCTCTCATATCTTATTCTTTGTTAAAGTTGTAAACATTGTTTTTATCTTATCACCACTATAAAGTTGTCAACCAATCCTCCATCGTCAAATATGTCACTCATCAGTTACCTATAGTCCCTCTTCCTAATTGATGTAAGTCGTTGTCACTATCAACACTTATCATCTTAACTCCCATCTTATATTCAAATAATTACATAGATTCTTATAAATTGAGATTAGCTATTTATTATAGATTTTATAAGAAATTATATTATTATTTTATTTGACAAAAAATTAAGCATTTCTATTCAATTTTTATGATTTCTGATAAACGCTTAATTTACTATAATTATACACCCACATTTAATTTTTTTTGTTCTTATTCAATAGTTTTACATGATCGTGTAAGTGACCTTATAGGTCTCGAAAACCCTAGATTTTACAATAAAAGGACGTGAATGGAGGCAAAACGTGGAGAGCCGAGTTTTTAAGCTATTTTAAGTTGTGAGCAATATAGAGAGGTGACAGTTTTGATCAAGGGACAAAGAAAACACGGAAATAATATCAAAATATTCGATAGAGAGCTTCATCTAATCCAAACTTGCAAGAAGATTGATTAGAAGAAAAGGGAGAATTAGAATTATGATTTTTTTATTTTCTAGTTTTCGTTGCATATTTGTCATTGATTTTGTTTTCTGTAGATAGAAAAGTTGTTTAGTGTTTAGTTGTGATGAACCCTAAGTTGTGACAACAATATGATTTGATCTTTTATTCAATGCAACTTTATTGATTGATTTATAGTGATTCAATTACGCATTTTATTTTTATTCTAATATATCTGGAATATTAGAATATGATTTAATTTCATATGATTAAGATGAGAAATTTTCTTGTATAAATAGATATACCATAATTGGAAGGAGTTACATGCAAACCTAAAGATAGGTCAACATACATCCTCTAGATTAGAGTCAAACCTAATAGTGGCATTCACAAATCGATAATGCAATCCTAAGGGTTTTACCTAGAAAGATTTATGTTAATCAACTAATGGATTAGTTGTTAATAGTCTTGAGAAAGATAACATAAGATAGGAATTTTCATGGTCTAATAATCAATAATATAATTGCATGATAAAGGGTTAATATTTAACGATTCGTAGGGGATTCATTACATAGACACTATTATTTGATATTGATTCTTTTTAGTATTTTCCTTATTCTCTGTTTAATATTATTTTAATTATTATTTTATTTATTACATTTAATTTTTAATTAAATTCACAATCTGATCTAAAGGTTAGATAATAGAAAAGGGTAACTACTAGTACTTACAGTCTTGGTGGGATCGCCCCTACTTACCTTTGCTAGCTATAGCTACATCATACACTTACGATATTTTCAAAATTGATGAAACCTATATTGCATTTTTATCTTCAAAGAGTCTACAAATCCATTTACATAGAAGCACTTGTTGCATCAGAGGTATAGGGATGATCCCTAAGCCTCTTTGTTGCTTAGGAATAGTCACCTCACTCCATTTGACTTTATCTTTTCTGGAGTTCTTTGAATTCCTAGTCTATAAGAAAGCTTTAAAGATGCCATCTATCTCCTTGGTTACTTTCTGAGGTAGAATGAGATGGGATATCCAATAAACATATAGATTCCTAAGAACAGAAATTATCAGAGTAACCTTAGTTGCAAAAGTCAAAAATCAATTCTGCCTGGAATTTATTTGAGCTTCGATCCTTTCTATAAGTGGAATATAATCAGAATGCTTTGGCTAGGAATATGAAATAGGGACCCCCAAATATTTGAGAGGAAGCATTTGGATATGTAATTCTGTAATATTGGATAGTTCCATAGAGTTCCTCACATCTTTAGAGCAATACAAACTACTTTTATTGACATTCACTTTTAGACTTGACCATTTAGAGAACTGCATAAGAAGGTCTTTTAGCATCCTTGCAAATTGTGGTTCTGATTCTGAAAGCAATATCAAATCATCTACAAACATCAGGTGGGTAAGCTTGGAACTTCTAAATTTATCATGATATTGAAACCTACCATTGGTATTGGCAACCTTGTTGATGAGTCAAGAGAGGCCTTCCATAACTAAAGTAAATAGATAAGGGGAAAGAGGATCCCCTTGTCTAATGCCTCAAGCATAATTTAATGGCTTAGTCGGAATCCCATTAACCAGTATATTGATTGAAACAATAACATATAAAAATCTAAGCAATGAATTTTATAAGGAATTCAAGGGCTTACAAATAAATTTGGATGAATTTTTAATTGATCGAGTCAAATGCCTTCAAGAAATCTACCGTCTAACAACAACTTTTTATTTGTCACCTAGAGATAATGCCTTATTCAATCTATTAGCAAGGATGTTTGCAATTACCTTTTAGACTTTGTTGCAATAAGAGATAAGTCAACAATCTACCAATTTATTAGGAGAGTTTTTATGAATCAGGCAAATACACATGTGATCCTTTTTAACATTTTACAAGAGGATAAACATTCTAAAAATGCTTCTATAAATAGAGTGCCTGTAATCTCCCATGTAGTTTGAAAAAATCCTATTGTAAACCCATCAGGCCCTAGAGATTTAGAGGGATGTAGTTTAAATAATGTCTCCTTAACCTCTAAGAAGGTAAATGAAGCAGAGAGAGATTCCTTGTATTCCTATGAAAGGAGACTATTAAAGAGTTCCCTAACATTGTGAGTATCATAAGCACCATTTTCAGAGCCCATAAGTTATAAAAAAGAATTCCCTAGTAAGCCTAGATAAATATTCATGATCATTGATTAAGGATCTCGAGGAGTATTTTGGTTCCAGAATCATATTTCTATTCCTTCTAGTAAGCAAAGAAGCATAAAAGAATTTAGTGTTTGAGTCTCCATCTCTAACCCAATTGATTATAGCTTTCTGTTTTAACATAGAATTATGCAAGTTCAAAGCATCCTGATAAGCCTTTAGTCTAGTACATCCAGTCTGTTTCAAGAAATTATTATGTGGAGATAGATAGCAAGCTTATTGAACCTCCTTTAGTAACTACTGAGTGACTTTAGTCTGACTGTGATTAGCTTTCGAGAAAATTTTAAGTTCTTGTTTAACTCTTTTGAGCTTTTGCATAAGTTGAAAGGATTTAAACCCATCCACGTTTAAGTTCCAATAAGATTCCACTAACTCTATAAACCCATCCTATATAGAGAGGCCATTAAAAAATTAACATGGAGCCGTAAGCTTTCTTACCGTTTGGATGTTGTGGATATTGATTGATCAATGATATGAGAAAGAGTTTTTCTCTAAATTCAACATAAGAGTAAGGGTGCTGATCTAACCAAAGATGGTTGAACAAAACTCAACCTAGTTTTTTTCGTGTTAATAATTTGCCTTGTTGTTTGTTTGTCTAATTAAATATTCTCCCCGAGTATCTTAGATTAGTGACTTTCTTTATAAAGCAAATCAACTAACTCACATCCAGTTGCAGTGTGAAACCCTTTTCTGCCTTCTACTTCATTTTCAGTAAGTATGCAATTATAGTCTCCGATTAAAAGATATGGAGTAGTAATAGTAACTGCTAAGGACTGCAAATTATTTCAAAGAATGGTTCATTGAAATTGGAAATTAGAAGCGTAAATCAATGAAATATAACATTCAGTATAGGTCCCTATCAGCTTGTAATGTATATGGATAAGTTGCTCAGTTTCTGTACTACTTATATTTTAATGTTTTTGATGTTGTAGTAGCTAAGGATCCGACCATTATAATGTGAGGAATGATTTGAGATAGCCTGCCAATCAACTCCCAAAAGTTGTGAGATAGATACTACTAAAGAATTTTTATCCAAAACAATCTCCTTAACTATAGTTTTTGAAGAGGGTTGTTTAACCCTTTAACATTCTAAACCAAATCATTTGGGGAAGATTCTCCTTTGTGTTTGGTCAATGCCCTTCTCTTTAAAGATCTCCTTCTCGAACTAGCTGATGGAACTATCATTTTTTCGTGTGTTTTGGCCTCTACCAGAGTTACTACGTTCATTTGTACGAGCTGCTCCTTAACTATCTCCCCCTCTTTAACATGTTGTGAACTTTGAGTTTCAAAAGGAACTACATTTATGTGGACTGCTATTTTTTCAAAGCAGTCCCCTTGATCAGTAGTTTGAACCTTCTTCTCTTTAGTGACTTCCCTCATGCTCTCCTGGACTGGGTTTTCTGTGAGAGGATAAGAGATTTCCAAAATCATTTGCAATCTTCTTTGGACTCAACCCCTGCATAGAAGTGTTCATCTATTGAGTTTCCTAGTCAGTTAAACCATCTGCCATGCTCATCATTCCCAAATTAACCATCTGCTTTGTAGTTTTGGAATTTGTATCACTGATTAAAGGTTCTCTTTTATCTCGAATAGTTTTTGTGTTATCAGTTTCGGCCCCTGATGGATCAACCCCCAAATGAACATAAGATGTTACTTTGTTTTCAATAGATACATCCCTCTATAAATTAGAGTTATCATTGGACTTGCTCAACAATTCAGCCTCAACTGATACATTAACTGATTCATCAACAAATTCAGTAATATAATTCCTAACTAGATTGACCCCTTACAATTCCTTATGATGTTTAAAAGGTTCCTCCATAATCAGAACAACTGATGCTGCAACATTCTCAGTAAAGTTATTCTACTTAGGTAAATTGGTAGATGTTAGACCCTACCTCGATTCCAAATTTTCAATCATCATTTTAGACCCTACTTTGATTCTAAATTACCAATCATCAGTTCCTTACCAAAAGAGGGTTGGTTTTCCATTTGCTCAATTATATCTATCAATTATTTTCCCTTATAAGTCACAGAATCAGTGATAGCTCATTGTGGCTACTCGTTTTAAATACATTCCCAGTTAGTTTCCAACTCTTCTTTACAACATTTGGTTTCCATGGGTAGGAAAGAGCCACTGCATATTTTTCAAGCTCACCATCCTACCCTAGCTTAATAATTGGTAGTTAATCAGGAGTATATTTTCTCTTCTCATTTCAACACATATTTTTGCAAAACAAACTCTTTCCATGCTAGCTATTTGTGCTTCAATAATTAGGTTAAACTTGCTAGGAAGCTCAATCCTTTAATAGTCCATAACTCAAGAGGAATATGATGAAAATGAATCCATAATGGAATTGATTCAAAGTTACCTGAATT
The DNA here is from genome assembly GCA_025594535.1 of Erythroxylum domingense. Lineage (NCBI taxonomy): Eukaryota > Viridiplantae > Streptophyta > Magnoliopsida > Malpighiales > Erythroxylaceae > Erythroxylum > Erythroxylum domingense. The sequence goes on along the minus strand of JANQBM010741600.1, from coordinate 8,547 downwards.
GAAATCGATGCCTAGTCTCTAACGTTAAAGGAACATCGACTATCTGTTGATGTACCACAGACCCTATTCCAAGATTTGAGTTGTGGCTTATTATTAGGATTTGTGATTCATTGTTATAGCCACAACCTATAATGGAAGGATGGAGTGGACAATATTCTTATGGGAGTTATGATATGCCATTGCCTATGGCAACATCATAATTCTAGAAAGAGAGGTATGGTGACATGTTTTCAGAAGTTCAACTAATATCATGCTATGTTGCGACATTTATGGGAGTAACCAATACGAGTAAATGTAGGGCACCAACTCATATGTGGGAGTAACCAAGCATGCAAATTTGGTATTAGAGTGCAACTTATGAGAATACTTATAATTCAAACTAATGTAATCCTATAAAAATATAAATGGAACTCTCTATAAATATCATTTTTAAAACTTTAAAAAACATTCTCATGATATTTTAAAATTATATTCACCTCAATATATAATAGTCAGTTTTAAAAACTTATTGAGGGTTAGAATGTTAGAATTTTGAGTCGTATCATTTTAGAATTATGAGGGGCATTTCATTCACATGCATAACATGAGCATATACATACGTGAATATTAATTTAGAAAACATTGCAAATGTGACATCCCATGTTTGGGGCTAGACCCCAAAATAGTGAATTAAGAGTATAGTGAGAAATTAGAAGTGCATTTCATGCTCATGCATTATAGTATATTCACACACATGTGAATATTTATTTTTGAAATATTAAAATATTTGTACATGCATTCATGGACATTTTCGGGTATGATTGATTGATTAACATGTGCATTATGACTTGTTTGCCTTAAAATTTTATTTGGAGACTATTAGTATTATTTCAGAATTCTTGGTGAATTTTAGGAAATTTCTAAAATTTGTGGTATTTTGGATTTTAGACTTGGAAAAATAGACCAATGGTATTTTGACATGTAGCAGTTCTATATGGATGAAAAATGACCCACATGCAATGGGGCCATATGTCATTGGGATATTAAAGCACATAATCATGAGTTATGAAAGGCAAAATTCTATAGCTGTTTGTTTGTTCTTCGGTTTTGCTTTGTCCTTCACCGAACCTTGACCTTCACTCTTATTGCTGGTGATTTTTTTAAAAACAAAGTAAGTGAAGTTTTAAGTTTTTGAGTTCTGTGAATGAGGTTGATCATGTTTTATGGTTTAGAAATGAATACATGCATGTGTTGTGTATGAAGCAATTCGGTGAAAGTGATGATAAGATGAGTTATATGAGCGTGTGAAATCAATTTTGTGCAGAAAGTGTTTATAGTATTGTGAGAATTGAGTTCAATGAGAATCTGAGACGTGGATAACTACAAAAAATAAAAGTAAATAGATTCTGTGTTTTGTTAGATTGGATGGAATTACGATAAGTTCAGAAAATGATGTAAACAATGTAGAAGATGATGAACAACCGTGTATAATTCCTAGTTTTGGTACTTGTAATTAATCTTGCATTTTGAGTTTTTTGAGTAAGATGAGCTAAAATGGAAGTAGAAGAGTCAGTTTAAGTGTCATATGTGTTAATTGAATAAGATTGAAGTGAGAAAATCTGGAAAATAGAGGAAGAAGATGAAGACATGCGTTTTTGAGAGAGAAGTGAAAAGGGTTGCACCAAAGGTTATTGTAAAGAGACTGTTTTAGACATCTTTCATTCATTTTGTTATAACTTTGTCTCCCCACGAAAATTGAACCAATACACTTCTAAGACATTGGTTTTCCTCTCCATAAACAATAGAGCCATCTGAATTGATTTGAAAAAGATTGATTGGATGAAAGTGAGGAAATGTGCTGGAATGTTATGAGCTGGAGAATTTTCATTGAACATGCTTCAGTATTTTGATTATATTTTGATCTTTTGATTTCCAAATTAGTTGATTCTTGATTCAGATTAAACTTGAGACATTTTTCTACAACTTTATTGAAGAATTCAAATTTTATATATGTCTCTAAAACTTTCAAAATTGGCATGAAATTGAGTTTTGGCTTAGGTTGTAGCACTACCAGGGATATAAATGATATCCTATTGTTATTGAATAAACTGTATTGATGTAGGCTGAATTAGACTACGGTGTCTTCACAAAAATTGTATCTTATTCTTTTATCTTTAAATTGGTAAAAATTTTGTAATTTTTGGATATTGTAATTGAGAGATATGGGTTGTACAACTTGAATGCATGATTATGCCAAATTTTCAAATGTACTCAGTCTGTGGTATTTTGAACATAACTCATAGAATCATAAACTAAATTGAATGATTTTAGTGTCATTAGAATCTTAAGATACAAAGGAACAATTTTCTAGAAGAAAGTGTCACTAAAATACATCATTTTCTTGATCCTAGTGATTATGCAAAATTGACTCGAATGGGGTGCTTTCAGCAAAAACTAGAATAGTGAATGAATGTGTGAATTTTGACACAATTGGAGTACATCAATTTGTTATAGAAATATACTTGAGAATTTGTCATTGCATATGCATGATACATGATATATTTATACATGTGTTTACTTAATTACATGAGAAGTACAGTTATATGAAATTGTTTTAATGCATATAAGAGACCAAGTAGCGCGACCTCTTTTGGCTATTGTCGAAACTTCAAGGAAATAGGCTTAAGGGAGCAATTATGAGTAACCTAAGATTGTCTCACTTTAATTTGATCTGATATTACTAAATTGAATTTGATATATGATAAATATGTACTGATTGTGAATTGAATTCTGGACAATGCTTGTCCGAGGCTTTTGATGCATGTGAATATTATTGGAAGTGCTACTTATATATGAATGAGACTGCCTAAATGATTCTCAACTAAAAGTGACTAAATGCTATGGCTGATTATATTGACTGAGATAATGTGAATGAAAGTGATTGATTGTATTTGAATGATTAGTGGCATATATTTCATTTCAATACATATAATATAAAAGCAGTGGTGACTGGTGATGTTACTAACTAAGACTGCTACTGAAAAGAGCGTAAAGTTCAAACATATATGCGATTAAAGCCTAAGGCTCACTGTGACCAATGACTCCGATGATACGGGATACTGAAAAAGCACACACTCATAACAATGTAAAAATGAATGTGAGTCTCATACATATAGCATTCATATATGATTTGAATTCATTGAATGATTTGTAAAGCTCTAAGAATTTTATATGTTTGCATACATGGTATTAAACCAATGATTGTGTTTTATTAAAGTATAATGAAGTGATAGTTTGATTAAATTGTTTGATTGAAACACAATTTGTTTGTTATAGAACTTGATGCTAATTAAGTTTATATAAACTGTGTGGAAATATGTTTATGACTAATTGTGTTTTATAGCATGAGTGAATCACCGAGGATGGTTACTCTACTGAGTTCGTAAAACTCATAAAAATTGCACTGTTGATAATTTTAGGTTTGAGAGTGAGACGACCTAGCTTCTAAGACTGATTAAAAGCTTATTTTGTGCAATTTTGACGATCAGATATGGCTCAATGGTCAGTCATCTAGGAATTGAAGACATAGTTTGTTAATAACTTTTGTGCATTCCTTATGTTTGTAGCATTATGTGTAGACTAAGTTGTTTATACTCATAGGACAATGTTGTATAAATATGGATGATGTTGAAGTTAAAGCTACAATGAACATTATGGTTATGATATAAAATAAGGAAATTTTGGATGTTAGCAAATGTGTGATTTGTGATTTTAATTACAATGCCATGTGATAAAGTGAAGGTGATATAGGTAACATGCCAATTCTATCGAGCCTGTGCACGTATGGTTATCTAGCGCTCGTGCATATGTCGGGCAGGATTAGGGTTTTATACTTGGTGGTATTAGAGCATGGTTGGCATCCATAGGGACATGTAGTAATGTTAGACATGAAATGTTGTGAAAACTTCAGCTAGTAATTAAAGTTATTCTATGTTATAGGTTATCGGATGTAGGTGAATAGTGGGACTGGACAGAGAGGTCGTGGCAGAGGCAGGAGGAGTTTTGGGAATATTGCTGAGAGGACTAAGGTGCGAAGCAGTCAACTATAGTCTCAGGCTAGAGTATATGCTATAACTAGGCAAGAGGCTCAGGAGTCTCCAAATATTGTTGCATATGTGTTATCAGTATTTACTCTTGAGGTTTATGCATTGTTATACCATGTATCTACACATTCATTTATCACACCGCATATGGAATCTAGATTACATTGTGATAGAGAGTTACAAAGATGTGGATTAGAGGTGAGTACACTAATAGGTAGTACCACAGTGATTAGGGAGGTCTACAAGAAGTGTTTGTTTCGAATTGATCAAGCAGAGTTAGAAGCAGACTTGATTGTATTATAGTTAAGGGATATAGACATTATTCTAGGCATGGATTGACTCATTGCTCATAGGGCCATCATGAACTGCTATACAAAGGAAGTAATTTTAGAGTCTCCTAATCAGTCGAGAACAGTGTTTAGAGGTATTAGCCAAGCAGTGCCAGTCAGACTGATCTCATTTGTGAGTGCTTTGAAGTTAATGTATGGTGGATGTGAGGCTTATCTGGCCCACATGATTGATACTTGAGTTGAGCAGGTGTAAAGTATATTCCTGTGGTTAAGGAATTCCTAGATGTGTTTCCTGTTGAATTACCTGGTTTGCCCCAAGATTGGGAAACGAAGTTCACGATTAACTTAGTTCCAAGTGCTACTCCTATATCCATTCTTCTACATAGGATAACACCTGTGGAACTAAAAGAGTTGAAGATTCAGTTGCAGGAATTGCTTAAGAAGGGATTTATTAGACCCAGTGTTTCACCTTGGGGAGCTCCGGTGTTATTTACAAAGAAGAAAGATGACACTTTGAGGTTATACATTGATTATAGGCAATTGAATCGGGTCACAGTGAAGAACAAGTACCCGTTGCCTCAAATTGATGACTTATTCGATCAATTGCAAGGAGCTCAAGTGTTCACTAAGTTCGATTTGAGGTCTAGGTATTATCAACTAAAGATAGCCGCTGATGTACCAAAGAGTGCTTTTAGGAGCAGGTATTGGCATTTTGAGTTCTTAGTAATGCCGTTTAGGTTGACTAATGTCCCAGCTGCATTTATGACATTGATGAATATGGTATTTCAGCCCTACCCAGATCAGTTTGTAATTATATTCATTGATGATATTTTGGTATATTCGAAAACCAGAGAGGAACACGTTGAACATCTGAGAATGATTTTGCAGATTATGAGAGAAAAACAATTGTATGTCAAATTCAATAAATGTGAATTTTGGCTGGATTAAGTGGTATTTTTGGGCCACATAGTAATTGGGCATGGTATTCGGGTGGACCCAATGAAGATAGAATCAGTAATGAGATGGGAGACTCCGAAGAATGTATCGGAGATCTAGAGTTTCCTGGGATTGGCTGGATATTATTGGAGATTTGTCGAGGGATTTTCTTTGATCTCAGCCCCTCTGACTAAACTTCTGAGGAAGAATGTGGCATTCAAATGGAATGACAAGTGTCAGAGAAGCTTTAAGGAGTTGAAACATCGGTTAACTACAATGCCGGTGTAGACTATTCCATCAGGATCTGGTGGATGTGTAGTATACGGTGATGCATCACATCAAGAACTGAGGTGTGTATTGATGCAGTATGGCAAGGTAATAGCCTATGCATTGAGATAATTATGGTCTCATGAGATGAATTATCCGGTACATGATTTAAAGCTTGCAGCAGTAGTCTTTGCTCTAAAGATTTGGTGGTATTATTTATATAGTGAGACATTTCAGAAATACACTGATCACAAGGGTTTGAGATATCTGCTAAGTCAAAAAGAGCTAAACATGAGACAGAGGAGATGGATTGAGTTATTAAAAGATTATGATTGCATGATTGAGTATCATCCAAGGAAAGAAAATATTGTGGTTGATGCACTGAGTAGAAAATCACTTAGCAATGTAGCTCAGATTTAAATATCAAGGTTACTAAGCCTGATTCAGTTGAGAGCTTTGAATGTGGAGTCGAATCTTGAGCATAATGAAGCATTGATAGTCATATTAAAACTGAGACCAATGTTACATGATAGAATTAGAAGAGTTCAGAGTTATGATCCTGAGATGGTGAAACTGATTGAGAAAGTTAAAATGAATTCATATTCTGACTTTGAATTGAGAGATGAAACATTGTGGCTAAAGTAGAGACTATGTGTGCCTAAGGTCGATGATCTGAGGATGGAAATCCTAGAGGAGGCTCACATGGCTACTTATGTTATGCATCCTGGCACGTCCAAGATGTATAATATATTGAAGCAACATTTCTGGTGGCTCGAAATAAAGAAGCAAATAGCTGATTATGTAGCTAAGTGTTTCATTTGCTAGCAGATTAAGGCTGAGCATCAGACTCCAGTAGGAAAGCTTCATTCGTTGCCTATTTCAGAATGAATATGGGAACAAATTACTATGGACTTTATTATGGGATTGCCTAAGACTCTAAGGCAAAATGATGTGTTATGGGTGGTAGTGGATTGATTAACTAAGTCATCCCATTTCATACCAATACGAGAGAACAATACACTAGACCAGTTAGCCCGGAGGTATGTGATTGAGGTTGTGAGACTGTACGGAGTTCATGTGTCCATTGTATCGGATAGGGATTCCAGATTCACTTTGAGATTTTGGAAGAGTTTGCAATCAGTTATGGCCACAAAGCTGAATTTTAGTACTGCATTCCATCCTCAGATAAATAGACAGAGTGACAGAACTATCAAGACTATTGAGGATATGCTTAGAGCATGTGTTTTGGAGTTTCAGGGAGCTTGGGATTAATACATAGTACTGATTGAATTCACATATAATAACCATTATCATAGCAGTATCGAAATGGCACCATATGAGGCACTGTATGGCAGAAAATTTTGATCACCTCTATACTGGGATGAAGAAGGTTTGAGAATTATAGAAGGCCCTGAATTGATCCAAGATACTGTAGATAAGGTGAAACTGATCCAGAGTCAAATAAAAGCAGCTTAAGATAGACAGAAAAGTTATGTGGATCAACATCGTCCGAATATAGAGTATAGTGTTAGGGACAAAGTATTTCTAAGAGTGTCACTTTGGCCAGGCATATTAAGGTTTGGTAAAAAGGGTAAGTTAAGCCCGAGATATATTGGTCCTTATGAAATTCTGGAGAGAATTGAACCTTTAGCATATCGATTAGCCTTACCTACTAAGTTGTCTCAGATGTATGATGTATTGCACATGAGTATGCTTAGGAAATATAGATCTGACCCAACACATGTTTTACCGGCTCAGGAGATTGAAGTTACTAATAACCTAAGGTATGTTGAAAAACCAATTCAGATAGTTAGGTATCAAATGAAACAGTTGAGGAATCAGGAAATTCTAATGGTAAAAGTTCTATGGCACAATCATTCGAGTGAAGAAGCAACATGGGAAACTGAGGAGCATATGAAAAAGGCATATCCCCACCTATTTCCTCAATTAGGTAAGAATTTCGAGGATGAAATTTCTTAAGGAGGGGAGAATTGTGACATCCCATGTTCAGGACTAGACCCCAAAATAGTTAATTGAGAGTACAGTGAGAAATTATAAGTGATGCATCATAGTATATTCACACACATGTGAATATTTATTTTTAATATATTAAAATATTTGTACATGGATTCATTGACATTTTCTAGGTATGATTGATTGATTAACATGTACATTGTGACTTATTTTCATTAAAATTTTATTTGGAGATTATTCGTATTATTTTGGAAATTTTGGTGAATTTTAGGAAATTTTCTAAAATTTGTGGTATTTTGGATTTTGGACTAGGAAAAATAGACCAATGGTATTTTGACATGTAGCTGTTCTATATGGATGAAAAATGGCCCACATGTAATGGGGCCATATGTCATTGGGATATTAAAGCACGTAATCACGAGTTGTGAAAGGCAAAATTCTGTAGCTCCTTGTTTGTTCTTCGGTTTTGTTTTGTTCTTCACCAAACCTTGACCTTCACTCTCATTGCTGGTGATTTTTCTAAAAACAAAGTAAGTGAAGTTTTAAGTTTCTGGGTTTTGTGAATTAGGTTGATGATGTTTTATGGTTTAGAAATGAATACATGCATGTGTTGTGTATGAAGCAATTCAGTGAAAGTGATGATAAGATGAGTTATACGAATGTGTGAAATCGAGTTTGTGCAGAAAGTGTTTATAAGATTGTGAGAATTGAGTTTAATGAGAATCTGAGATGTGGATAACTACAAAAAAAAAAGAAAAGGTTATGTGTTTTGTTGGATTGGATGGAATTATGATAAGTGCAGAAAATGATGTAAACAAATGCAGAAGATGATGAACAACCGTGTATAATTTTTGGTTTTGGTACTTATAATTAATCTTGCATTTTGATTTGTTTTTTAGTAAGATTGTGACACCCCACTCTCGCTGGACCCGAACCCGATATCGACGGTGATATCCGAGTCTGTGCCCCACGAGGGTGGTGTGCCACATCACTAAACA
>JANQBM010741493.1:0-14745 GCA_025594535.1 Erythroxylum domingense | reverse complement strand
CTTTTCAAGGTAGTAATGTGGATAAAGGTAAGGTGAGATGTATTTGGGTCAAGTAACTTCAAAGCCATTAAGATAGTGAAACAAAGAAACACTCAATGTGATAGCAAGTGTACAAGTTAACACTCATTAAAAACTGGGTACCGTCAGCTATGACGAATGCAACATTTATATTTCACAACTCATTTCAGCTCTCACACACAAACCACATGAAGCATATATTGACCTGAAGGAATCACTTATATAATTTATGTCAAAAATACATGGAAACCACAAGAGTGAACCTTCCAAGCCAACATCTACCTCATATTCAACATACTCAAATAACACATTCATTACAACTTTAGGAAGATGCATTAAGTATGAATAACTTTGCAAACTCATATGCACTTCCTCCTTCATAACTTTATTTAAACAATTTTTTTCTTTTTCTTTCGCTCTTTCTTTTTCAATTTCTTTTCTTTTCTTTCCTGTTCTTTTCTCTTTTCATTCTTTATTTTTCTTTCCTTTTTTAGCATTTTATCGAAACTACATTAACATGGGAATTTCAATGATAAGACATAACAAAACATCCCAACATTAACTAACCTACACATATTGTAATAGCCTGAGTTCCAAAACTTACTAAGGGTTAGAGTCTTAGAATATTGAGTCATATCATTTGAGAATTTATAAAGGGCATTTCATTCATATGCATAATATTTACATACACACATGAATATTGATTTAGTAAACATTGCCAAGATTGTATATGCACTCGATTGACATATTCTAGGGTATGAAAGGTTTAAAATGATTATGATGTGAATTGTGCATTGCTTATGTGTTGAATTTTGGTTTCACGGATTATAATCAATAAATTTGGAATTAATTGTTACAATTGAAAATTTGATAAATTAAAATCTGCATTTAGTTTAGGAAAAATGCTAAATTGACATATGGAAATCTAAGATGACTAAGCCTATGAAATAAGCTACACATTACAGTAGAATTGAGTGACATTTGGCATAGGAAATTAAGTGACAAATGGCCTAGGATATTGCTGACATTCAGCAGCTTATATATGGGACAAATGGAATGCATACATAGGTGACAAATGTCATTGTGAAACAGTGACACCTGGCACCTAATGTGTTAAGCTACTGCAGGGATAGTTTCTACTGGGTTCATTGTTCTTCTCCTTTCCTCTCACCACCGAAACACCATACCCTCACATCCTTGTGTTTTTCTTAACTTTGTGTCCAATTTCCACACCAAAAATCCATGCTTTCACCCTTAACAAGATAGTTACAGGACAAGAGCATTGTTGTTTTTGCTATTATCATTTATCCTTACTGAAAACTCATCCAATTCCCATATTGTATTTGAGATGATCTTGCATGCATATAAGGCCAAGTAGACTTAATCAATTGAGGTGTAACTTAAGCTAAACAAGTAAGTAAAGTATTGAGCTTTGTGGTATATTGTAATAGAAAGTTTATGATGATTGAATTGGGATGGATTGCATGTGATGTTGATGATGAAGACTGCCGGAAAATGATATATGAATTGGATACTTTTCTGTTTTATTTTTGATGCATGAGAACCTTAGGTTATAGGTTGCTATATGGATGATTTAGAATGATATTAGAAGTTTAAATGAAGGTGAATTTATGCTAAAGAAAGGTGCTAGTGAAGTGTTTTTGAATTAAAAAAAAAAAACTAGGACTACGTATATGATGAGATTAAGTGAATGAAAGTTTCTGTTTTGGTTTTGTTTGCCTAAAAGATAAATAGTTTATAAGCTGCCAATTGAATGACTTTGAGTTGGAATTAGAGATGAAATTGATAAGAAATTGAAGTATAATTAAGGTATAATTGAGATAAAATTAATGGACTAATACGAAGATATTTTGAATTTGGTATGAAGGTGTTAAAATCTAGAAAATTAAGGGAAACTAGATTGTGCACTTCAAGGCACTCATCCCACGATCATGAGAAGGTCCCCCAAGATCGTGGGCAATGCTTTAAAATGAAAATTTTCTATTTGGTATAATTATTTAACCACATGAGGATGAGTCACTTTACTTTGGTTCATTTGGATTTGAATGGGACTTGAAATGAACTTAGATAGTTGCTTGATTAATTAGTTAAGGGTTTGATAGTTTAGGTTGTTAATTGATCTTATAGCTTAAGGAATGGATTGTCTTAATATCAATGTGCTTAAATTTGGAAATTGTGAATTCTTAAAGGTATAAAGGTGATCTTATGAATGCAAATATGATCCAAAGGATATGAGTAATGTGTATTAGGTATAAATGAATGAGACTTGGGAAAATTTATGTGAATATATTGCTAGAAAATGGTTAGTAAATGTATGAATGATGAATTTAGAGTAATCAAGTTTACTTAAGATATAAACCTAATAACAACTACTTATATACAAGTTATGATGATTGAATGGTTAAGATTTATGAATAAGGATAAATACCCCAAAAGTCAATTGGGCATACATTGAACATGAAACATATACATATGTATGATTGAATATTCACTTGATTAAACAACTTGGTAATATGTGAATTATGTGTGTATTGCATGACTTTAGATGCACAATTCGATTGCCAGCATCCAGACATTGCCGAATCATCAAGACAATAGCTTATTTGAAGCGTACTGTGAGTTAATCTAGATGTTTTGCACTATGATTGAATTGTTTTTGGTTAACTTTCAGTTATTGAATAGTTACTTATGTGATTGCTATGATTCTTGACATTGTTTGTTCGAGGAGTTTAATACTTAAGATTGTATATGGAAGTGCTTTCAAATTGTATGTGTAACATTGAATATGTACTCAATTAAATGTTAAATTTCGGACTCAGGTCCCAAGAATGTGATAAAGGACATAAACACATTGAATGAAAAGTATTGATATCATATTATATGAATTGAGGCATTCCATTACATTGATATGCATGATCAGATAAAGAAGTTGTGACCAAAGTGACCAACATGAAAAAGAGCTTTACACATATGAATTGTGCACAAAGAGCCACAAGTTCAGTTAATAATGAGCTCGGTATCCACAATAGATGTGGGACAGTAAATGAAACGAGCCCAGTATCCGCAACAGATATGGGACAGTAAATAGACATTCGATCACAACAAAGTAAAATGAAAATAGAGTCACATATGTATTTGCATATATATATCTTTATATGTATCATACGAATGATTGAGATGAATTAATAGATTGTTCTAGAATAGTGTTATGAAATGTTTGTATACATATTGTAATTGTACTTGATGAAATATGACAAAATGTGATGTGGGATTTGATACTGGATAATGTGTTAAACTTCTTGAAATTGGTTATATACTTGACTTTGTGTTTTGACTAGAGTGGGCACATAGATGATGGTTCGCTCACTGAGTTCACACAATTATCAAAATTGCAACATTGATTTTCAGGTATAAAGGAGTTCTAACTTCTAAGGTAACCAAGTAGAATTCTAATATGGTCATTTTGAGAACAAGAATGGCTCAAAGGTCTGGTCAGCTGATATTTGAGGAGTTTAGTTAGGATGTGTTTATTTAGCTTCTCATTTAATGTTAACATTTCATATGGAGTTGTAAACTCTTAAATGTTATGTACTGTAAACACATGGATATAAATTGTAATGGTACAATGTAAGTACGTTTATTTTGTAAATGAAATGAGGAGATTTGATCATTTTGAACACTTATGTTATGTATGATGCCGTAATAAGTTAATGTGACTATTCTAAAGTTCCATTCTCATAAGGTATGTTCATGAATATCCTCTGGATGTTCAGGCATATACTCTATGGAAGTGGTATGTTACAATTTTGGTATAAGAGAATGGTTTGGCATCCTTAAGGACATAGATAAGAATTTAAATATGACATCTAGTGAGAGAATTGCATAGTAATCACAACTATTGTTTGTTATAGGTCATCCACTATAGGAGATCAAGTCATAGAATCAGTTGATCTTGAGTCTATAAGAGCCAATAGGGAGTCCCCAATACCCTGTCTGAAAAAATGCCTCAGAGAATTCCTGAGACGAGAGAAAGGAGGTATGATAAACTTAAGAAGCAGGGGGCTGTAGACTTCTATGAATGTACAGACCCTGCCGAGGTAGAAGGTTGGTTGCAAAGAACAGAGAGGTGTTTAATCAGATGTTCTTCGAGTCCGATGAAAGGTTTGACTACGTAGTCTCATTACTTCAAGTTCTAGCTTATCAATGGTGGAAGACTATCCCATGTAGTTCCCGACCTTATAGACTGGACATGAGAAGACTTTTTGAAGGTCTTTACGGAGAACTATCCAAAAATCTTCTTGGATAGGAAGATAAAAGATTTTCTCGATCTGAAATAGGAAAATTTCACTGTAGTAAGAGTATAAGGTGCAATTTAATGAATTAATGGCGTATGTTACTACTTTGATTCCGAATGAGGAGGATAAAAGTAGGCAATTTGAGGATGGAATAAATATGGAGATCATGATGAGATTTGTTATTACCAATCTAAGTAGTTTAACTGATCTACGAGCTACTTCAATTTGAATTAAAAGTTACTGAATGATGGATAAGGAGAGTATAGGCAGGAGTTCGGAATTAAGAGGCATGGTGAGTTTCAAGTTATTTCTGGTATGAGATTCAATAAACACTAGAACAGATCATTCTGATCACATATTAGATCGAGGCAGTCATGGTTTAGACTGAGAGATAGTTTTGTTCATGTTGGTAGTGCTAGAGGTTAAGTATCTGGAGGGAAAACACAACAGATGCCTAGTTGTGAGCACTGTGGAAAGTAATATAGTGGAGAATGTTAGAAGATATTAGGAGCTTGCTTGCGTATGACTCTTTTAAATATCAGATTAAAGACTGTCCCATGATTTTGGGAGCACAGTCTAGAGTGAGAAGAGGATTAGTGACTAAGATGATTGTCCAGTAAAGTAAAGCTAGTGGAGCAGAACAAAGAGGTAGAGGTAGGGGTAAAACAAGTTCAACAGGTCTTAGTGTTAGAACTGAGGTGCAGAGTAACCAACCACAGTCCCAGGCCAGGATCTTTGCTATTACCAGACAAGAGGCACAAAATTCTCTAGATGTTATTACAAGTGTGTTACATGTCTTCAATTTGAGGCATTTATATTGTTAGATTCAAGATCTACGCATTCATTTATCACACCATATTTGTCACCTAAACTGCATTGTGAGAGAGAGATCTTGAAATGTGACATAGAGGTGAATACACCAATAAGTAGTACTACAATGATTAGAAAAGTGTGTAAACGGTGTATTATTCAGGATGACCAGGCTGAGTTGAAAGCTGATTTAATAGTACTACAATTAAAAGAGATAGACCTTATCTTAAGTATGGATTTGCTTACTACTCATAGGGTTATAATAAAATGTTATACTAAAGAAGTCATTCTTGAACCTCCTAATCAAACAAGAGTAATACTTCGAGGTGTTAGTCAAGTAGTGCCATCGAGAATGATTTCATCAATGAGTGCTTTTAGGCTGATTCGAAGTGGATGTGAGGCTTACCTAGCCTATGTGACTGATACCCGAACTGAGTAGACAGTATAGGATATTCCTGTTGTTAGGGATTTCTTATATGTGTTTCCTACTAAATTACTTAGATTATACCCAGATAGGGAAACAACGTTTACTATCGACCTTGTTCCAAGCACTACTCCTATATTTATTCCTCCATATAGGATGACATATATGGAATTTAAGGAATTTAAGACTCAATTGCAGGAGTTTTTGGATAAGGTTTTTATCAGATCCATTGTGTCACCTTGGGGAGCTCCAATTTTGTTTATGAAGAAGAAGGATGGGATTTTAAGATTATACATAGATTACAGGCAAATGAGTTAGGTGACAGTGAAGAATAAATATCCCTTACTGACAATAGATGATTTACTTGATCAGTTATAGGGTGTTCAAGTGTTTACCAAATTAGATTTGAGGTTAGGGTACTACTAGTTAAAAATAGCATAAGCTAATGTACCAAAGAGTGCATTCAGGACCAGATATGGACACTTTGAGTTTTTGGTGATGACTTTTGGGCTAACGAATGCTCCGGAAGCCTTTATGGCATTAATGAACAAGTTATTTTAGCCTTACTTAGATCACTTTATGATTGTATTCATAGATGATAATCTGGTGTACTCGAAGAGTGAAGAGGAACATTATGAGCACTTAAGGTTAGTCTTACAGATAATGAGAGAGAAGCAATTATATGCCAAGTTCAGTAAGTGTGAATTTTGGATTGATCAAGTGATGTTTTTAGGTTATATAGTATCTAGACAGGGCATACAAGTAGACCCTAAGAAAGTTGAGGCAGTGATGAAGTGGGAAGCCCCTAGAAATGTATCTGAGATTCAAATTTTTTTGGACTAATAGGTTATTACAAGAGGTTTATTGAGAGGTTTTCATTGATCTTAACCTCTTTGACAAAGCTTCTGAGGAAGAATGTACCTTTCATATGGAAAGATGAATGCCAAAGGGATTTTAAGGAATTAAAACAATGATTGACTACAACATCAATATTGGCTATCCCATCTGGAGGGTATGTTATGTATAATGATGCTTCACACCAGTGATTAAAATTTTTTATGATGCAGTATAGTAGAGCGATTGCATATGCATCAAGACAGTTAAGGTCCCATAAGTTCAACTATCCGATTCATGATTTAGAGCTTGTTGCGGTGGTGTTTGCTTTGAAGATTTGAAGACATTATTTTTATAGTGAAACATTTCAAATATTTATAGATCATAGAAGTTTGAAACAATTGTTGAGTCAGAAGGAGCTTAATATGAGACAAAGAAAGTGGATTGAATTACTTGAGGATTATGATTGCACAATTGAATACCATCTAGGTAAGGCTAATGTTGTAGTTGATGCATTAAGTAGGAAATCTAATAGCAGTGCAACACTAATTCAAACATCGAAGTTACCAAACCTAGTTCATCTGAGAGAATTGAATATTACGCTAAGTTTGGGACAGAATGAGGCATTGTTAGCTACATTGAAGCTTAAATCGATATTGTGTGAAAGCATCAGAAAAGCTCAAAGTAAGGATCTGGAATTAGTGAAGCTTACTGAGAAGATGAAATAGAATTTAATTTCTAAGTTTAAGTTGAGAGATAATAAGTTATGGTTGAAGTAGAGATTATGTGTACCTGATGTTAATGATTTGAGGAAAGAAATTTTTGAGGAAACTCACATGGCAACTTGTTCTATGCATCCTAGCACTACCAAGATGTACAGTACTCTAAAACAACATTTTTGGTGGCCAAGGATGAGGAAGCAAATGGTTGAGTATATGGCTAAATGTTTGACATGTCAATAAGTTAAGGTAGAGCATCAGGCTCCAGTTGGGAAGCTACAGTCATTACCTATTCCGGAGTGGAAATGGGAGAGGATCACAATGAATTTCATTATAGGTTTGCTGAGGACTCAGAGGCAATATGATGCTATATGGGTCATTGTTGACAAATTTCCGAAATCGGCAAATTTTTTACCTATGCGAGAAAATAACACATTAGATCAATTAGCTCGAAGGTACATTAATGAGATAGTGAGGTTACATAGAGTACCCTAGATACATTGTTCTGTGTGAGATTACTGAGAGAATAGGACCATTGGCTTACAAGTTAACATTACCACCAGAGATGTCTGAGATTCATAACGTGTTCCATATTAGTATGCTCAGGAGATATAGGTCAGATCCAACATATTTATTACCATCACATGAAGTTAAAATTGCAACTAATTTGAGTTATATAGAGGAATCGGTCAAAATAGTTAGTTATCAAACTAAGAAATTGAGAAACCGAGTAATCTTAAAGTCCTTTGGAGGAATCATTCGAAAGAACAAGCCACATGGGAGACTGAGGAAAACTTAAGGTAATAGTACTCCATCTATTTCATCAATCAGCTAAGAATTTCAAGGATGAAATTTCTTAAGGGGGAGAATTGTAATAGCCTGAGTTGCAAAACTTACAGAGGGTTAGAATCTTAGACTATTGAGTCATATCATTTAAGAATTTATAAAGTGCATTTCATTCACGTACATAATATTCGCATACACACATGAATCATGATTTAGTAAACATTACCAAGATTGTATGTGCACCCAATTGACATATTTCGAGGTATAAAAGGTTTTAAATGATCACGATGTGAATTGTGTATTGCTTATGTCTTGAATTTTGGTTTAGTGGATTATAATCAGTAAATTTGGAATTAATTGTTACAATTGGGAAATTGATGTATTAAAATGTGCATTTAATTTAGGAAAAATGTCAAATTGACAAATAAAAATTTAAGATGACTAAGCCTATGAAATAAGTTGCACATGGTAGTATAATTGAGTGACATTTGACATAGGAAATTAAGTGACAAATGGCCTAGGATATTATTGACATTTAGCAGCTTATATATGGGACAAATGGAATGCATGCATAGGTGACAAATGTCTTTATAAAATGCTGCCACCTAGCTCCTAATGAGTTAAGCTACTGTAGGGATAGTTTCTACTGGGTTCATTCATCTTCTCCTTTCCTCTCACCACCGAAACACCATACCCTCACATCCCTATGTTTTGATTAATTTTTCATCCAATTGCCACACCAAAAATCTATGCTTTCACCCTTCACAAGATAGTTATAGAACTGGAATATTGTTGTTTTTGCTATTGTCTTTTATCCTTGCTAAAATCCCATCCAATTTCCACCTTGTATTTGAGATGATCTTGCATGCATATAAGGCAAAGTAGACTTAATCAATTGAGGTGTAACTTAAGCTAAACAAGTAAGTAAAGTATTGAGCTTTTTGGTATATTGTAATAGAAAGTTTATGATGATTGAATTGGGATGGATTGCATGTGATGTTGATGATGAAGACTGCCGGAAAATGATATATGAATTGGATACTTTTCTGTTTTATTTTTGATGCATGAGAACCTTAGGTTATAGGTTGCTATATGGATGATTTAGAATGATATTAGAAGTTTAAATGAAGGTGAATTTATGTTAAAGGAAGGTACTAGTGAAGTGTTATTGAATTTGGGGAAAAAAACTAGGACTACATATATGATGAGATTAAGTGAATGAAAGTTTTTTTTTATTTTTTTATGCCTAAAAGATAAATAGTTTATGAGCTACCAATTAAATGATTTTGAGTTAGAATTGGAGATGCAGTTGACGAGGAATTGAAGTATAATTAAGGTATAATTGAGATATAATTAATGGACTAATATGAAGATGTTTTGAATTTTGTATGAAGGTGTTAGAATCTATAAAATTAAAGGAAATTGGATAGTGCACTTCGGGGCACTCATCCCACAATCGTATCATGGACAATGCTTTGAAACGAAAATTTTCTGATTTGTATAACTGTTTAACCACATAAGGATAAGTCACTTTACTTTGGTGCATTTGGTTTTGATTGGGGCTTGAAATGAACTTAGATAGTTTCTTGATTAATTGGTTAAGGGTTTGATAGTTTAGGTTGTTAATTGATGTTATAACTTAAGGAATGGATTGTCTTAATATCATTGTGTTTAAATTTGGAAATTATGAGTTTTTAAGGAATAAAGGTATTCTTATGAATGCAAATATGATCTAAAGGATATGATTAATGTGTATTAGGTATAAATGAATGAGAATTGGGAATAAATTATGTGAATATATTGCTAGAAAAAGGTTAGTAAATGTATGAATCATGAATTTAGAGTAATCAAGTTTACTTGAGGTATAAACCTAATTGCAACTAGTTAAACACAAATTATGATGTTTGAATGGTCAAGATTTGTGAATAAGGATACGTACTTGGAAAGTCAATTGAGTATATATTAAACATGACACATATACATGTGCATGATTGAATATTCACTTGATTAAACAACTTAGTAATATGTGAACTATATGTGTATTACATGACTTTAGATGCACAAATCGGTCACTAGCATCTATACATTGTCGGATCGTTAAGTCAATAGCTTATCTGGAGTGTACTGAGTTAACCTAGATGTTTCTCACTATAATTGAATTTTTTTTGGTTAACTTTCAGTTATTAAACGGTTACTTATATGATGCTATAATTTCAGACACTGTTGGTCTGAGGAGTTTGATACTTGGGACTACATATCGAAGCGTTTTCAAATTGTATGTGTAATATAGAATGTTTAATTAACTGAATGTTGAATGCCAGACTCAGGTCCCAAGAATGTGACAAATGACATAAACACATTGAATGAAAAGTATTGATAGCATATTATGTGAATTGATGTAGTCAATTACATTGATATGCATGTTTAGATAAAGTAGTTGTGACTAGAGTGACTAATATGAAAAGAACTTTACACTCAATAATTGTGCATAAAGATCCATAGGCTTAGTTAACAATGAGCCCAACATTCACAACAGATATGGGACAATAAATGAAATAAGCCCGGTATCCACAACAAATACGGGATAATAAATAGACGCTCAGTCACAAGAAACTAAAATAAAAATGGAGTCACATGTGCATTTGCATATATATATCTTTATATGTATCATATGAATGATTGAGATGAATTAATGGATTGTTCTGGAATAGTGTTATGAAATGTTTGTATACATGTTGTACTTGTACTTGATGAAATATGACAATATGTGTTGTGGGATTTGATACTGGATAATGTGTTAAACTTTTTGAGATTGGTTATATACTTGACTTTGTGTTCTAACTGGAGTGAGCACATCGATGATGGTTCACTCACCGAGTTCGCAAGCTCATCAAAATTGCAATGTTGATATTCAGGTACAAGGGAGTTCTAGCTTCTAAGGTAACCAAATAGAATTCCAGTATTGCCAAAGGTATGAAAATCTTATACAAGAGGGGTCTATTGAGCCAGAGTTCAGGTAATATGGAGTTCTACAAACATTATGTCTTTGGTAAATAGATTAAAGTGAGTTTGTTTTCTCTAAGGATTCACAGGACCAAAGGTACTTTGGATTATATTCATTATCATCTATGGAGTCTCTCTCGCATTGCTTCGCCAGGTGATAGAAGGTATTTGGGTGTTTTTCCTAAACAAGAAGAATGAAGTTCTTTCCACTTTTAAGTAGTGGAAAACCCTAATCGAGAACTAAACAGGTAAGAAAATTCAAATGCTTAAGAACAGACAATGGTCTTGAGTTCTGCAAAGATGTTTTTGACGACCTATGCATGAAGGAAGGCATTGCTATACACCACACTTTGGTTGGTAAACATCAGCAAAACGGAGTGGCTAAGCATATGAATATGTCTCTATTAAAGAAAGTTTGATGCATGCTTTCTCATACTAAGTTAGGACGTGAGTTTTGGGTTAAGGTGGCTACTACTGCATTCTATCTTATCAATCATTTTCCACATTGTTCTCTCGATGAAAAAGTCCCAGAAGAAGTTTGGTCAAGTAACCCTGTTGATTATTCTAATCTTCGTGCTTTTGGGTGTCCTATTTATTTCATATTAATAAGGAAAGTTAGAGCCCTGTGCTATTAAATGTGTCTTCTTAGGTTATGAGGAAGGAGTTAAAGATTATCATGTTTATTGTCCTGATCCTAAATATTGTAAGATTTATTATAATTGTGATGTTACCTTTCATGAAGATGTTATATTTTCTTCTAAGGAAGATTATATGTTGTCTTCTCCTTGTGCAAATGATCAGGTTAGTACAAGGGAGAAGGTGGAGTTCATCATCCCCTTAAGGAGATAGTCCCACTTAGATATGAGTCTCAAGAAACTTAGACTAATTCCATTGTATAAGTTGATCCACCGCTAGTGCATCCTGATTAAGTGTTGGCCATTGCATAAGTTTAACACAGACTAAAATTGCGTCAGAAACCCAAAATTGAAATTAACAAGAATTTGTTTGTCCATACACTATAAGAAATAAAATTCAGCCTTAGAAAGTGTACCCATAAAATCCCGATGCCCTAAAAATTTGTACGCTAAGAGTCAATGTATGATTTTGAAAATATGATTTTTTAAATATGAACTCTTAGATGCACTAGCATTATATGGTTGAGGGTTGATAGACCATTAAGTCCAAAATTTAAATGCATGAAAATCACTATGATAATCATAGTAGGAACTTACAAATGATTCATTTTTATCATCATCAGCAGATATAAAACCTATAGTCAAATCCAGCAATATCTAACACAAATTCCTTTCCCATAAGTCTAAATTCAACAATTCCTTTAATAAACAAGTTGAATTCTTCATGAGAATTAAATTGAAAGGTTCTATAATATTCTCTTGTTAATTCAACATATGTAGGGCAGTTAATTTTCACAAACGCATTCCAACAAATTTTTCCAACCAATTGCTCAAAAGAATTATGAATTTGTAAAGCTTCAAGAGCGTAGGTCAGAACATACTTACAGGGGTAGATTTTTGATTGGCTTAATTATTGAAATCTTTGGTTGTCCTCTGGCAGTTGAAAAGAAGCGAAAGCCCCACATCATGAGTTCCATTGACTTCTCCTTTCAATGTGCTTACCCTTTCGAGTGCGATTCCTAGTTGTAGGGCCTTGTGTTGGTTCGGAAATTAGAGGATTTGATGTAGTCGGTGTTGCATCTATGGTGTTCAATGGAGGTCAGGTGGTCACCAATGTCTGGATAGGTGAATCACTCTTCTTGCGTGGTATGGTGCCAATCCTTGTGATTTTGCAGTCGTAAAACACAAAGATGAAAGCATAAAAGAAAAAAATTTTAGACTGGAAAATGGGTTGGTTACGATGGGAAGAAGGGTAAAAGTTTGGGGTTTACGCTAGAAAGATGTGGGTGTTGACTAATTTGGCAGTGGGTGAGTGAAATATTGCGTACGTGAAGCAGGAAAGAGGGAGAGATAAATGAAAGTGTAAAGGTGAAAATGTATTGGGCGGTAAAATGATAGTGGGTGTTGATAAAGGGAAAAAATTAATAATTAAACTAGAATTCAAAATATTAACTAGTGAAAATACTAAAGAGAATGGAATCAAATTGTCAGCTAAAACAAAACAAATTAAAAATTTTTGAGAAATACTAAAAAATATAAATAAATTTGAACATAAAATTTTTGGGGTGCCCCTAAATGCGTTTTTTTTTTTAAATAGTTAGTTGTACGTGTTCACCAACATACCTAATTAGAGATAGAATGGGGCTAGGAGCTCTATCTCTTCTATATTCTCGACTGGAGAATTCTCACAATATGGTTTCAGGCGGTGTTCATTAACCTTAAATATCTTGGAAGTGTCTAAACTTTGAATTTCTACGGCACCATGAGAAAATACATTAGTAACAATAAATGGTCTGAGCTAGCGAGATCATAATTTTCTTGGAAATAACTTAAACTCTGAATGATAAAGAATAACTTTTTGTTCTACAAAAAATTACTTCCAAAAAGTCATTTTATCATAAAAAGCTTTAGTTTTTTCCCTATAAATTTTCGTATTTTCATAAGCCTCATCACGGATCTCTTCTAACTCTTGCAATTGTAACTTCCTATTCTTACTAACCTCTACCAAATCCATGTTTAACTGCTTTACAACCCAGTAGGCTCTTTGTTCTATTTCCATAGTAAATGACAAGGTTTATCGAAAACTAACCTGTATAACGACATGCCTATTGGAGTTTTATAAGCAGTTCGATACACCCATAATGCATCATCCAAACATAAGCTCCAATCTTTTTGTTCAGATTCACCATTTTTTTTAAAATTGATTTAATTTCCTGGTTTGAGACTTCAGCTTGTCCACTCGTCTGTGGATGGTATGCAATCAAAATACGATGTGAGACACCATGTTTCTTCATCAATGTTCTAACAATTTTATTGCATAAATGAGTTCCTATGTCGCTAATCATGGCTCGAGGTATTCCATACTTGACAAAAATGTTAGATTTGAAAAAATTGACTATATCCTTAGCATCATCTATATGAGTAGCTTTCGCTTCTATACACTTTGACACATAATCCATGGATAAAATGATATAAGTCTCACCAAAAGATGAAGGAAAAGGACCCATAAAGTCAATTTCCCATATATAAAAATTTCACATACCAGGATATTTGTATATGGCATTTGATCTCTTCATCCTGGACTACCTATTCTTTAGCAACAATCACAAGACTAAAAAAACATGTAAGTATCATAAAATAATTTGGGCCAAAATAATCCACATTCAAGAATTTTAAGAGATGTTCTTTTGGGGCCAAAGTGTCCCCCACAAACAAATTAATGGAAAAAATCTAATATAGAGGGAATTTCATTATCTGCAACACATCTTCTATAGATTTGATCGATATAAAATTTCCAAAGATGAGGTTCATTTCGTATGTAATATTTTTCCTCTCGTTTAATTATATCCTTTTCAACTCTAGATAAATCACTAGGTAAGAACTTAGTTACCAAGAAATTTACTATGTTAGCATACCATGGAATTACCTATTAAATTGCAAAGAGACTTTCATCTAGAAATTCATGTTAGAGAATATCAGATACATTAGTTAGAGTGATCCAGCTGAGATGATCAGCAACCAAAATTTTAGCTCCCTTTTTTATTGCATATTTCCAACTCATATTCTTATAGGAATAAGATCCACCAAATCTGTAATACCCCAACTTCCGCCGGACCCGAACCTGATATCGATAGTGATACCCGGATCCGTGCCCCACGAAGGTGGCATGTCACATCACTTAACACTTCACTAATCACTTA
>JANQBM010741387.1:0-14747 GCA_025594535.1 Erythroxylum domingense | reverse complement strand
TTGTCATGAACTAATGTACACTAACTCTTTATATGCACAAAATTCACTATTCACAACTGCATGAGCATGAGATGTGGAAATTTACCACATCCGGACCCGTTTCTCTGGTCCGACCCGTTCTCTGGGAACGGGATGTTACAGAAGTGGTTATTGGTGAAGCAGAGGAGAGTTGATGATGGAGTGTTCAAAGGCTTTTTTTAAGAGTGAGAGTCTATGTCGATTCTCTCTTAATCTAAAATTGTAGGTTTTTAAAAGAAATGAGTTATGGATCGGGTTGCACAGTGAGTAAACTTCCAAAAATGGTTCAAGTATTCGAAGATTCGCCACAGCGACAGATAAGTTCAACGCGGTGAACCTTTTCGAAAGTTTTAGCTACACTGTTGGTTCTTTCGCTGCAACAACAGAATTAATCTTCGCAGCGGCTAACTTTCCTCTAAAGTTCTACTTGGAATTTTTCATACTTTGCCGCGGTGACACATCCTTTTTGCCGCAGCAAACTTCCTGTTGCACCTGTTCACTTGTTGACTTGACTTCAACCTTTCCTTGACTCTACATCTTCTTGAGTCTCTTCTCCTTAAGTCTCCTACAATTAACAAATGGTAGTTTGTAGTACCAATTGTCATCAGAAAATTAATTAGTGCAATTAATATTGATTTGTGACAAATTTTACTCTTAAACTACATAAAATAAAGGTAGACACTCAAGAGTCAAATTAAGTATAAAATCTAGAAATATGAGCCAAGAAGTGTAGTAAAATCATGAAAATGCCGCCAATTTATATAATAAACTTAGGCTCAATCAAGAGTGCAAAATAATACACCCACTCATTCAAAAAACGAATTCCAAAAGAGTTAGCCATTTATGTTATTAAAACAAGCCATCAACCTTTTAATGATGTATAGCATTACTTCATTCTTTAATCAAAAGAATGCTAAAAAAACTACATCTTGTATTTAGCAATTCAATATTAAATGTGTTGCTATCCATTTAGCTACAAAACAGAAATCTACGTTACCGTAGAATTCGGTTTTGCCCTCTATTTTGTTTTAAAACATTTGTTTCAATTCAATTAATCTAATTAATCAAATCAAACCAAAATCCAGCCCAATATTAAATGTTCATTTGGGTTTATAATTAACAATTAATTAGTGTAAACCCAACATTTAATTATAGGCTTAAGACCCAATTTAATTAACTCTTAGTTAAATTGTTCCGGTCTTATTGGCCGATCCAATTCGTCCATTTCTCTCCAAATTGTCACATTTTCTTACTAATAACCTCCATTTATTTTTCTTACTTTCTTTGATAACCTTCTTAAAAGCTGAGTAAGGAATCTATTTAGACTTAAATAATTCAAGCTCCAATAAGCCCATAATTAATATAATCTCATTAGAATTAATTCTGACTTATTAACCAAATGTCATTCAACTAAAGACAATTGACTGAACTCTTGAATTACTTAAAATTATGAGAAAATGATGTCTAAATCGGAAACTCTATCATGAACCATATTATAGCCATCCTCACAATAAAGGGTAAATTTACCATTTTGCCCTTATATTGATTTTTCCTTCTAAACCTCTCGTTTCACTCTACATAGTGATTAACACACAAGATCTAATCTTGATGTTAAGACTTGATGGGTATATAGTCCATCAAACTACTGGCGCCAGTTTAATCACCAATCTCCGTAAAACATCTAGTAAGTGATGATATCACTATAAACCTTACATTTTAATGAATGTTCCCTTATGCATGTTTCAATTAATAATTCCAACATGCGGACACTGGATTAATACCTTGTAAAAATCCATTCCGATCATATCAAGAATTATAACAAAACACACATCAGTTCATCACTCATCAAGATTGTGGTTCGTAATAAACGAATGCTAAGGTGTATGTTTTAAGATTAAAGTAAGAGCTTATTTTATTCTTTAAAAACATACGCGAATCAAGATTCATTTAGTAGTGCCATTACTAATAGTCAACTAATATCATGATTTAAAACTCATTATTCCTTTGAAGTAAACATCTTTACTTACACAGAGGTAAATTACAACACTATAGTCTAAACCATAATTAAGCGACAAACTTGATTATTCGACTGTGAATAAAACAATTTAGATTCTAATAATATACATGTTTCCCATACATCTCCATGTATATGTATATTACTTACAAAAGAACCTTAGCACCTTATGACTAGTTATATTATGCTCATACAAATAAAACCAAACTCTTTTGTTTTATTAATAATAAATATTTTCATTACAAAATTGTAGCTGGAAGAAAATTAAGTTATATGTAAATGCACTTACTTTCTAGGGCATTGTATTCACAAAACCCTAACAGTATAATGTAATGTCACAAGAGTGAAAATTTTTAAAAATTTCATGATAACTATGCATTTGTTGCACAAAATAATTGGTTTTAGATTATTTGACCAAATGAAATTCAGCATTAAGGATGTTGGAGTTAAAAACTAAGTACATTGAACTGTATGATATTTTAAGATAAAGAGATTCTCAGTATACTTGCCTACCGAGAGAAGAGCAATGGGAGTTGATTAAAGCACTTTGTACGAAGTTTGGGATATTTTATAATACTACTAAGATGTTCTTATGAACAAAATATCCAACTTCTCACATTTTCTTTATCTACATATGTGAGATCAAACAAGCTTTGTTCAGTTTGATATTTGATTATAGTAAGGTGATCTAGATTACGGTAGAGAAAATGATAAAGGAAATTAATTCTTATTGGTCTAACATAATGTAAATTGTGGCATTCATTTCTATATTGGACTTAAGATATAAGATGGAGGAGCTATATTTTTATTATCAAAAGTTGTATGGTGATCATACTCAAGAACATGTTGACATCATTAAGCAATTTTAGTATTTTTATTTAATGATTATCAACTAAGACTGAAAAATGATTAGGATCGTTGTAGTTCAGTTTAAACTTCAACTTCATTTTCATTTATTATTGATATGGTATGAATCTTAAACTTTTACAATTAATCAAGAAAAAGGCTATTGCTTCTTATAATAGGATGGAGTTAGACAACAATTTATAGGCAAGTCTTTTAACTTAGGTTGAAAAAGTATAATTCGATATATATTATGGTGGAAGACTCACGACAGTGCTTTCCAATCATGTAAAAATTGCAAGAGACCTCTTAGTAATTCCAACTTGGTAGCACGTTGTAAAACTACAAAAAATAACTAGACCTAAAACCATAGCTAATGATGAGTCTAGGTCTAACCCACAACAAGTATGTGTAAAGTTTTTGAAATGAAAAGAATTGGTGTTTAGGTTCGGGGTTTGGTTTGGTTTGGTTTGGTTTCAAATAAGAAAATAAAATGAAACTAAACTAACGAAAGTAAATTAAATCAAACAACATAAAAATAAGAAAAGTGATGAATATATTAGGGACCCTATTGTTGGTTCAATCTTGAACTACACACAACTAAACTTAATTATTCAATTGTTGTTTTCATATCTCTCCCAACAACTAATAATCATAGGTTAACAATAAGCTCTGCTAACTCCAGTTTTTCCTTAGGTCATGTTTATTTAAACAAGCTCTTTAGCTAAACCTAACAACTAAATAACCTAGAACAAGCTCTCTAAGTTTAATTGGTAAGTTGCATTACTAAATAGAAAATAAATTAATTAAGGTAACAACCATATAAGCTTGGTTCATTTATCCTAGCAAAGATGCTTTTGATCAAACAAAATTATAAAATTGTTGTATAAGGAGAATGAACATAATTTACACCATATAAAGCATAATCAAATTCAGGAATATACAGAAGAAAGTTGTTAAACCTAAAAGGGTGCTTGATTCTTTCAGAATTATTATAAGTGAAGATAGAAGAGTGATCAAATGGAAAAATGTTATGGAAGATAGTGAAACTATTGGGGAATTGTTGAAACCATTAAATGATAGCAAGAGATTAGTCAATAAGAACATTTCCCTATTATTTGTTACTCCATGTGAAGAAATTACCAATTAAGTTACATCAATTACTTCAATATCAAATAGGCATAGTATTAAGTCTTGACAAGGAGTTTTATTAACATGGGCCCTTCAACTTCTTCATCTGCTATGTTTGCATTGAAGTCTTTAGTGATTAACTAGAGCTTACTAGTGTGACTAGAAATTCTTCTAATGTCATTCTAGAGGTCATTCCTTTAATAGCCATCATTGTGAGTGCATATAAAGGAGATTTGAACATTACTCAAGGAGGATTTGTACAGAACATTTATATTTATCAATTGGTATGTGATTGAGTGCATATGTCAAGTGCACTGTAAAATTTACTTAACTTTGCACACTAAAATTTATAGTTATGGTGAGTTGAGATCAAATCTATAGGGAATATTCAGTTAATTTTCATTACAAAATTAATTGATGCAAGGAAAATATAAAGGGGGTTTTTGGGTTTTTAACAATTTAATAAATAAAATAAAAGTAAACTATCGAAAACAAATTAAAACAAGCAATTGAAAATGATTAAATTGTCGAATATACGTAAGGTATGATTTTAGATTCAATCTCGACCTAAACATGATCAAACATATTTCATCATTGATCGAGCTTTTTTATGTGTGTAAGTTTTAATTTATTAACCTCGATAATTTGCAAGCGCACAGGTCGTTCACGTAGTACCTAAGATATCGATCACACAAGGAGGGATAATTTAATCCTAAAATCTACGGCCAAGATTAATCATAGCAATTCAAAATGTAACAAAACTAAAACAAAAATTCAATTCAAGAATCAATCACAAAAATACTTACAATTTAGTAGTTGCAACACATACTCAAGACTTAACCTAAGGAATTACCAATTGAGAGAAAGAGAATTTTACCTATCTTTAACGCTAACCTAATTGATTATGAATTACTAGATTATTGGTTCTACATAATCTTAAGGTTGATTACTCTCTCTCGAGTTATAACCATTAACCCTAATTAGATTATGGATGTTGTAATTTCTTAACTGACAACCTATTCAAAACCTAATTAGATCTGAAGTTGTCTAATAAACTATAGTAAACCTATACAAGATCACTCTTTGTATAATTTATTGATTTGATTTAATTCTCGTTCTATTAAATTACCTAACTCTTATTAGCCCAATTTAATTATTTTTCATTCGATTCACCCTCTTAGTTAATCACCGAATTATACAATTGCAGAAATTAAATCACAATGAATCCACATAACACATAAAGAATCAAATTTCATTAAATCAAAGACAAAACCCCGAAGGTGAGATTAGAAGAAACATCAACATCCTAAGATCCTATCACCAATTATTATTCCAATTTTATACAATAATAAAATTGAAAATTGCAAGAAATACGAAATTGAACAGACAACAGGAGGTAGCAACATTGAGAAACTCCTAATCTGGGAAATACGTCAAGTCAGCTTCTTCTCCTCTTCTCTCTTCCTTCTTTTTTTTCTCTATCTCTTGATAATTCTCTCTAAGGTTTCTATAAAAATGGCTGATGCAAAAGCTCCCTCATCTTCTTTGTCTTACTCTGTAAATACCTTTTGTGTTTTTAGCAACCTTAGATCTTTTCGGGTCCAAAAGGTTTGAAAAATCCCTTAAAATTTGACGTTTTTTAATATCCGCATGTCTACTCGATACAGGCCATAATCGTGGCCCTGTAGCCTACAATCATGGGCTACAGGGCCATATTTAAGCCTTGTATCATGATCATGGCAAGCAGGCCACTGTTATGGGCCATGTCTTGGGCTTTTGTCACGATCCTGGCATATAGGCCATGATCATTGGCTAACACCAATGCTTCTGCCATAATCATGGCCTGTTGTGTCACGATCATAGGTTGTTGTGGACTAACTCCAATGCTTCTGCCACAACAATGGCCTATTGAGCTACGATCGTGGGCTATTGTTTCAACTTTAGTGTCTCCGAAACTTCTCCGTTCTTCGAAGTTAACCCTGAAACACTAAAAAACACATCAAGGTACCTTAAAAACATAATAATTAAGTTCAAAGACTTGTACTAACCCATAAAACACTTAAAACATAAATAATTAACAAACTAACATAATTTTAACCTAAACACATACTAAACAATTGAATTAACAATTAAATACATATCAAACTAAGCCTTAAAACATGATACAATTTATACTTATCAACATCCCTGCACTAAAACGTTTGCTTATCCTCAAGCAAACAAACCAACAAATATACAAAATCACACAACACACAATGCAGTGATGGGACAATGGTTTCAACTTCATGAAATAAATTTAAATTAAAATACAATCATTAAAGTTATATCGAATCATTAACAAACAAATTCTACATTTAGGGCCCTTGAAGTAAATATGCATATTAATCTAGATCCAAGTGTTAAATTATTTATCCTTTTCAATTGCACACACACATTAATAATTCTTTGGTCATTAAAACTATATAACTACTCCTAAATAAGTTTTCATGAAAAGTCAAGCTATTACAAGTTCGATAGGTTTTATTAGAAAACACTTTTTTTAATTAAACAAAGACCTAGTCTTTTACTCAAAGGCAAACATTGGACATAAATGTCAATCCAGTTACTCATCTAAATCATTTTATAAGATACCTAGTTGGAACGTCATTATAAACTTTTGACGTGGAGGCACACATTTGTGATATTTGTTGATGTAGTTACTCAGCTACATCACATTCTTAACTGGCTACTAGCATTATTCATAACAAGAAGGCCAAGGAACAGTAATTTATTTAAAATTAACAAACATAATTTTTTATGTGCTTACTTTGCTGCTTAAGCTACTCGTTTTTTATGAAAAAATACTAACAGAGTTACTTTACTCGAAAAACTTCAAATTATAAATGAATGTGACAATTTAAAGGCTAATAAGCTCACGTTAAATCCTAATTAAGCTGTATATATATCCAAAAAAGCCAGTTCACTAACTTTGCAAGCTAATGATTCTTCACAACCTTATAGACTATGTTCTAAATTAAATCAATTTCAATCCATCTTAGCCATTGACAAATTCACGCGATTCACGAAATGCAACCTACAGACTATCATCCAATATGCAAAACTCACATTCAAAGCAAAACACATAACCCTCCCCACATTTGAACTACACATTATCCTCAATGTGAGAAGGGGGCAAACAAACACACATGGAAAGGAAAGAAACATAAATTAAAGCAAAACCAAAATAAAGACAATTTAAAAAGAAAAAAGGGTTAGAACAAAGCCTCATGGAGATGGAGGCCATAATGATGTTGGAAGTGGTAGTTGGACACCTTGAGCCTCAAAGTAACAATGGATACGACATATATACCGGCTCTAACATCATTGTGTTCAGCCATCTTCTTCATTCTTCTGGAGTTCTCCACAAGTGTATATGTAATTACTTTGGTGTTTATGGAGATTGTATCAAGCACTTTCTTCCAGCCTGATTCTTCTATTTCTTTTTCTTCCTTGGACTCCTCAATGGTCGAATCCTCTTTTTCTTATTGAGGCGGCACTATACTTGAACTCGCCAGACTAGCCTTGATCTTCACATGCGTCTTTTGGCTTATATCCCTGGATTTTCATGTTATAAGACCTAAGAATTTTCATCACAACATAGATGATGATGATTTAGAAAATTTGGGAGTGGACGGTTAAACCGCTACAGTCCATACTATAATAATCAGCAATGGCAGAAACCAATTACCTCATACCTAAATTGTTTCTCCTCTTATGTAGAGTAGGAGCAACAATGTTTAGAACATATGTGGAGGTGCACACTGGGATGCTATGATCCATGCACCACACTAAAAAAGTTCCTTTGTTGAGCACTTATTGGTTTCTGATTTATCAAAAACCAATTAACACATGAATTTGTGCAATAACAAGTGCTCATAGGTTCTTACGATCTTGTTTTGGGCATTTTTAGCATCGAATCACTCTAACTAAGTGAGCTCATTCCAATAACAAGAAGTATGAAAGTCATCGTGTTGATCAATAAAGGAAAACTCAGAGAACCCACAAATATCGCACATGATTTTAACGTTCAGCTCATAGTTTCATCCTCATAACCTAAACCACATTTCTTTAGGGTTACTAGGTTTGTAATATAGGGAAGTGAAGAATTCTAGATTGAGCTCCTAGTAGACAGGATATTGGAAGTGTATGAACTTCGCCCACTGAATT
Organism: Erythroxylum domingense; assembly: GCA_025594535.1. Classification (NCBI taxonomy): domain Eukaryota; kingdom Viridiplantae; phylum Streptophyta; class Magnoliopsida; order Malpighiales; family Erythroxylaceae; genus Erythroxylum; species Erythroxylum domingense. The sequence goes on along the minus strand of JANQBM010741387.1, from coordinate 6,535 downwards.
CTTTCTGCTAAGTTTTCTACCCTATCTCATAATTCTAGCCTATCAAGTATATCAAAAGAAAAATATTTCGGGACTACAATTTGTTTAGCATTGAGGGATTAAAAATGAATACCATCCTCCTCTGTGCAGATCAGGAATGGTGCTTCGAAATTTGCCGTCCTGTTGCTTCACCCTCGTCCTGCGACCTAGATTTGTCCCGATGATTGATCCCGCTTTGCTGATTGCTTAATGAGTGGCATATAGGCTTGTGAGTAGACAGAAGTTGGAAGAGACTAGAGGTTTGAAATTTAGGTAGAGAGAAGTGAGAGTGTTTGGAGGTTCTAAACTTAGAGAGATAAAGTAAAAATAAAAGTGAGTGAAAAAGTGAAGTTAGAAATAAATATATAAGTGGATAGAGGGTAAAATGGTAAAAAATGAATCTAAAATTCACGTGTCCTCTTTTCACCCTTCTGCAGGTCACGATCTTAGTTTGTAATTTTTCCACCAATTTTTAATTTTTGTCTTCTTTTGTCATTCTCCACTTTTCCAAAATCACTTCTTAATTCTTTATGGCCTTTTCACCTCTCTTTTGTTTACTTCCTCAGTCATCAAATTCATGTCAAAGTCCTCTACCTTCCTAATTTTATTTGGAAATGAAAGAACCTAACTACAGAATTCAAACTATATAAAAATCAAAGGAAATAACATTAAATTAATATTCTATAGGTTACCTCCTATGCAACGCTTCTTTTAATATCGGTAGCTCGATACTCTATCCTTGGAAACTCAACAAAGATCAATTATGAGTGGCTTGCTTCCACCTTTTTCATGCAGCATAGGTTTTGCAACTTGTAAGTAAGCTACAAATTGCAAAAATAATCAGAAGGAAAATATTAATAATATTGTGAAAACCAATTAAACTCAATAATGTCCTTTTTTCGAGTGAAATATCAATAAAACAAGAAATAACCAATCTCCTTGAATCTTCCATCGAATCCAACAGTTTGTCCTATAAGAAGGTGAGTTGTTCTCTTTCTTCCTTAATCACCTTCGTCTCTTCTGCTTCTTGTGCTTCATGAACTAATACCTTGATAGCTTCTTCAAACTTAATGTCTATTGTCATTTGTTCTTCGTGCGAACGCATCAATTATCCTGAATGAGCTACTATCCATCGAATTCTTTAATTCACCATTCATGTTGAATGTCACTTGGTCATCATTAATTAGAAGGATAAGTTTCTTTCTATGAACATCTACTTAAGATTTTTCAATGTTAGCATATGGTATGTCAAAAACTAGAGAATAAAAGGGAAGGCTGGCATTCTTTTCTTCAATCTCTTTTTTCATCTCTTGGTCTTCAATAAGGTGGGGTCTAGTTTGGTTTTCCACTAATCCTTCTTGCTCTCCATGATTCTTAGGTGCAATAGCCTCATATTGCTCTCTTTGATGTATTTCCATATTACTTAGAGAGTCTTCTACACTTCTATTATAAAATTTATGAGAAAGTTGTCTCACTTGAATATCTAGGTTGTGAATAGACAATGCATAACTTTTCATTACTTGCTTAATCTGCTCTTATAGTCTCTTCTATCCCTCTTCCATATCAATGAGTTTATCCAGGATCTTAACCAATTTAAAATCCTATGAACTGAACTCATCTTGCTAAAGTCCTAATAGGTCTTATCATCTGAAATGAGTCCATACATTGTTAGATCAATAGAAATTAAGGTGGTTCTGTCACCCCAAAGTGTAAATATTCTAATAAGGATCGTCACTTCCCTAACCATATTGTGCCTAATTGTAATTCACAAAAGTTCCTTCCTCCCTATAATATCTATCTTCCATCATTGTTCTTTCCATTTCTTCTTAACATCTAGCTCTTCAAATGTCTCATTTCTCATTCTAAGATGTTTTGTTGTGTCTCTACTTTACGCCCCACACTTCTTTCTCTATTTTTCTCTTTTTTAAAATAAAAAGATAGTGAAAAAACCTTATACTAAAGAACTAAACTAATCGCCTCCATGGCAACGGTGCCAAAAACTTGATCAGGCTTTTTTGATGTATTTAAGTTTGAATTGATTAACCTTGATAATCCGCAAGCACTCAGGTCGTTCACGTAGTACCTAAGGTATTGATCCCATGAGGAGAGATAATCTAATCCTAAAATATAAGGCTAAGATAAATGGTAGAAATTCAAAATGTAATGAAACTAAAACAAGAATTCAATTCATCAATTCAAGAATCAATCATGAAAATATTAACAATTTAGCAGTTACAACACACATTCAAGATTCAACTTAAGGAATTACCAATTACGAGAAAGGGAATTTGACCTATCTTTAATGCTATCCTAATCAATTATAAATGATTGGATTATTGGTTCTAAACAATCCTAAAGTTGATTATTCTCTCTCAAGCTATAACCATTAACCCTAATTCATAAACCATAATCAGATTATGGAAGTTGCAATTTCTCAACTAATAACCTATTCAAAACCTAATTAGATCTGAAGTTTTCTAATAAACTATCGAAAACCTATGCAAGATGTCTCTTCGCATAATTTATCGATTTGATTTAAATCTTGTTCTATTAAATCACCTAATTCTCGTTAGCCCAATTTAATTATTCTTCATTCGATTTACCCTCTTAGTTTATCACCGACTTATGTAATTGCAGAAATTAAATCACAATGAATCCAAATAACACATAAAGAATTAGATTTCATTAAATCAAAGATAAAACCTTGAAGGTGCATTTAGAAGCAACATTAACATCCAAAAAGCCTATCATCAACTGTTAATCGAGAGGCAGCGGTGTCGAGAAACTCCTAACTTGAGAAGTACATTGAGTTAGCTTCTTCTCCTCTTCTCTCTTCCTTCTTCTATTTTTCTATCTCTTGATAATTCTCTTTGGGGTTTTCTCTGAAAGTGGCTGATGCAAAAGCTCTCTCTTCTTCTTTGTTTTATTCTTTAAATACCTTTGGTGTTTTGAGCAGTCCTAAGGTTTTTCCAAGGTCTAAAAGGTTCGAAAATCCTCAAAACTTGAAATTTTTGAGTGTCTACACGTCTACCTGATGCAGGTCACAATCATAGGCCACATATTAACCTTCTGTCATGATTGTCGCAAGCAGGCCACGATTGTGGGCCATGTTCTGGGCTTCTATCACGATCATGGCATAGGCTAACTCCAATGCTTCTATCATGATGTTTCGACCTTATTGTCTCCAAAACTTCTCTATTTTTCGATGTTATCCTTGAAACACTAACAAACTCATCAATGTATCTCAAAATTATAATAATTAAGCTCAAAGACTTTTGCTAACCCGTAATGTTGGTTATGTAAATATACTGACCTAGAAAACAAGTGTATTTACATGTAACTTAATTTTATTCTAGATACAATATTATAATGAAAATATTTATTATTAATAAAATAAGAATTTGGTTTTATTTGTATGAGCGTAATATAACTAGTCGTAAGGTACCAAGGTTCCTTTATAAGTAATATACATATACATGGAGATGTATAGGAAACATGTATATTATTAGAATCTAAATTAATTGATTCACATTTGAATAATCAAGTTGGTTGCTTGATTATGGTTTAGGCTATAGTGTTGCGATTTACTTCCATGTAAGTAAAGGAGTTTACTTTAAGGAATGATGAGTTTCAAATCATGATAGCAATTGACTATCAATATTGGCACTATTAAATGAATCTAGAATCACGTATGCTTTTAAAGAATAAAGTAGGTCGTTACTTTAATCTTAAAACATACACTTAGCATTCGTTTATTACAAACCACAATCTTGATGAGTGGTGAACTCATATGTGTTTCGTTATAATTCTTGATATAATCAGAATGGATTTTTATAGGGTATCAATCTAGTGCCGTATGTTGGAATTATTAATTGAAACAAGCATCAAGGAACATTAACTCAAATAAAGAGTTTATAGTGATATCATCACTTCTAGATGTTTTATGGAGATTGGTGATTAAATTAGCAATAGCAGTTTGATGGACTAGCTACCTATCAACCCTTAACACCAAGATTAGCTCTTGTGTGTTAATCACTATATAGAGTGAAATGGAAGATCTAGAAGGAAAAACCAACATAAGGGTAAAACAGTAATTTTATCCTTTATTGTGCAAATGGCTATAATATGGTTTATAATAGAGTTTGCGATTGTACATCGAATTACTTAATTTCTCATAATTTTAAGTAATTCAAGAGTTCAACCAATTGGTTTTAGTGGAAAGATATTTAGTTAATAAGTAGAATTAATTCTAATAAGATTAAATTAATTCTTGGCTTGTTGGGCTTGAATTATTTAAGTCCAGTTAGATTCCCCGCTTTACTTCTAGGAAGGTTATCAAGGATAGTAAGAAAAATATATAGAGGTTACCGAAAAGAAAAATGAGACAGAAAAGAGAGAAATAGCCGAATTGGATTTGGGCTAATAAAATCGAAACAATTTAATTAATTAAATTAGGTTTTAAGCCTATAATTAAATGTTGGGCTTACACTAATTAATTGATAATTATAAGCCCAAAGGAACATTTAATATTGGGCTGGATTTTGGTTTGATTAATCAGATTAATTAAATTGAAACAAAAATCTAGAAAACAAGGATAAGCAAAACTGAATTCTACAAAGATGTAGAATTCGATCATGCTTCTCATTAAATGGTTTTGATGGTTGGTTTTAAAAATGAAAATGTACACAGCTCATTTAGGATTCTTACTAAATGAATGTTATGTTATTTTTAGCTCTCCACTCTCTCCCAAAATCGTCAGCCATAGCAAAGAAAAGTCTCTCCTTGTGCTCTCAATATGTCAAATATAGCAAAGTAAAAAAAACTCCAATTTTCTTCTCATTTCCCACCAATTTTCTATAGATTTTCTTGGTTATCTATAGAAAATAGATTTACCATGTAAGCTTTCTTCATTTGGTACTTAACAAGGAGGGTGGCCTATCATCGCTATGTTTTCTCCTTGTCTTATTTTTTTTCTGTTTTCAAAAAATTCTGTAATTTTGAAGACGAAGTAGCCATCGATCGAAGAAATGAATAGGTAAATGATTAAGATTTGCATTTTGTGTTAATGGTAGATTTTCTTTTGATTAAATTCTGTTAGTTCTTAAATGTTTTCAAGTGATGGAAACTTTTTTTTTCTGTTTTCAAATCTGTTTTGAAATATTATTAATAAAAAGAATTTTCCTGCAGCCACTTCGTACAACCAGAAAAGGTAGCACACAACTAGAAAAGGCAACGCTCATTGCTGCATGCTGCCAGAAAAGGCAACGCGGCAAATGTTGCTACACGCTGCAATGTGCAGCCACACTGGCAATGTGCATTAGGTAGTGTGCATATTGCGTGCGGCCAGCAACCATGCAGCAGTAGCAATGTACGCACAGCTTGCTTGTTGCTATATGTGTAGCTTTTGTGGGCTACCTTGCGGGTAATGTGGCCCGCGGATTAGTTTTATAAGGGTAATGGTATTTTTTGTTTTTTTAGGCTCGGTAAAGATAGTGTTCAAATTTTTCAAGAAAATTAGAAATTAAATGCCATTAACTCGATTTTACCGAACGGGCTGGGTCGTGTGAACGAAAAGTTCAAAGCAGAAGATCTAAGTCTAAGAAAAAATTTGGGGCCAAAATGCCTTGTAATTTTATTTTAATTTTCTAAGATGGATAACCAAAAGTAGCTATTTGTTGTTAGTAGTGTGCCCTAGGCCACTGGTCATATGTGACTTTTATACTGACATTCTGACTTATTACTAATTTATTATGAGGTATTTTTTATATATGCATCCATATTGTTTATGTAATGTGATTTACATTCCATGAATAGTATTAGGCTTATGTCATTAAGTATGTATTGTTAATAAGTCAGAATGTTAGTACAAAAGTCACATTTGACCATTGGCCTAGGGTACACTACTAACAAAAGTTGTTGGGAAATCGAGTAGGGATCCGATCCCGATCGCAACGGAATAATCACAAAACTTTTCTGTAACTTTTGATTTTCCAAAAACCAAGATCTATTTAATTCTATAAAATGATCAACACAAATCATAATAAAGTGGAAACTTAATTCATACCTTATTCCGAAGTTTGATCTTCATCTTATCATATCTCTCGAACTGTTCTCGAAACTGATCCGTCTCAACGACTATAGTCGCACAAGTTTTCGACCTCTAATGGTATCCACATAACAGGTTGAGAGAACTCTGTAACTCCTATAGAGAGGGTTAAGCATGAAGTACTAGATCCATAGAGCTTAAGCTTATTTATAATAAGCTTTGGACAGTTTAGTAATTTAATTGAAATTAAATTCTAATTTCAATTAAACTTTAATTAGAATTACAAATAATTCTAATTAAGTATCAATTATGCCCATATAAGAATCAATATCTCATATTGATCCTTATTTATTAAATATCTCATATTTAATCTGTAACATCCCCTCACCAATGGGAAGGGTAAAATAGTCATTTGGAATAGGTTATAAGTGCTTAAAAATTGTATTGATATGTTCATGCATACACATGTAG
>JANQBM010741172.1:0-14748 GCA_025594535.1 Erythroxylum domingense | reverse complement strand
CTATCCATCGAGTCCAACTCAACAAGTCAAACTTATTGGAATGGAAGAAGTAAGACCTTCTGAGTAGTGGAGTCAGGCAGCCTTAGTGAAGTAGATTGAAGAAATTAATACTAAGGTTGATAATCTACAAGACTCAGTGGATGATCTACAAAGCTCAGTAAATGATCTACGAAATACAGTTGGTGATCTACATGAGGAATTAGCTTATTTACAAGTTACAACAGAAGCAGACCTCAAGTTGATCAGAACAGATATGCAGCACATGTTTTCTGAAATAATGAAGCATATGATGTAAACATTTTTTATTAATAACAAATAGAGGAGAAGAGAAAAAAAAAGGGCGACAGAGGGAGACAAGAAAAAGAAGAATATAAGAGAAGAAAAGAAGAAGATAGCATGTATATATGTATTTTTTGTTATTGTCTTCTTATTCTTTGATTTTTGCTGTCTACTTATCTGCTGTTTGTTGTCGTCTTATTCATTTGATGTTCATTAATTGAATAAAAAATTCATTCACTTTGATTTGTCTAAAATTATGATTATTTTTTATCATCAAAAAGGGGGAGATTGTTAAGTCAAGAGGACTCTACGATTATTAATTTTGATGACAATCAAATAATAATAATGTTAGAAATAAAAGAAAGTTTTTAACAATTATGTTAAGTGTGTAGACAAAGTACAGAACACAGACGCAGACACAGACGCAGACGCAGACGCAAAGTTAATATAGATGCAGACACAGACGCAGACGCAGATGCAAAGTTAATATAGACGCAGATGCAAAGTCAATATAGACGCAGACGCAGATGTAGACACAGATGCAAAGTCAATATAGACGCAGACGCAGACGCAGACACAAAGTTAATATAGACGCAGACGCAAAGTTAATATAGACGCAGATGCAGATGCAGATGCAGACGCAAAGGCAACACAGACGCAAAAAAGACATAGACGAAACCACAAAGATACATTAGCATGTCAGAACAGTTATTTGGTCAGAGTTAGTTACAGAACTCAACTAAATGACGGTTATCAAGAATCAAGAAGCGGTTATCAAAGATCAAGAAGCAGTTAGAGATGAAGGCTATAAATATTAGTCATAGTAGAAGACGCTACAATCTTAGACAAGTTAAAAAAGTTAGACAATCTGAGAGAAAATTCTTACAGTGCTTACTTAGAATAGAGCTAACATTACTGTAACAAAAGCTCACAATCTTTTTCTAGTGAGAGAAAGAAAAGGCTGATAGCCTGGAGAGGCCAAGATAGTGAAAGAATACTTTGTAAGAGACCTAAAGAGACTCTAGAAGGGAAGAAAGAATACTTGTAATCGTTTGGAGAATAGTGAAACACTCAGATAAACTCTGAGGACTGGATGTAGCCCACGGTTTGGCGTGAATCAATATAAAAATCGTACTGTCTATTATCTACTCTTTACTTCAGTTTATTTTGTTATTAAACATTTATATAGAAGTAATTTGTGATTTAACTACGTAATAATGTGTGATATCCTTTTAACAAGAAAGAGAAGTCCTTTACAAGATTTTATATTTAAAAAAGGGATACACCATTCAACCCCCCTTCTTGTGTATCGAGTTTCTTGAACGTAAAGTCTATACTAACGTGTGATTTACTTCAATAACTATACAATGAGGATAATTTGTTTAACTTCATTTCTTGCTTAAAAGGTTGGGCACAAGTGAAGTTATATAGGCAAAATGTGAAGGACCTCCTTAATGTTGTAATTATTGACTATTGCTTGGTAAAATGAAAAATGCCACTACTAGTCAGGGGTAACAATGATGATAAAAAGAATGGCGTTACTCATAGTTGTATAAAGAAAGGAAATAGGAAGGTATCGGAGTTTCCAAGCCTAAGAAGTAACTAAAATATGTTGCTAGCTTCATTAGTAAGGGGTTATACTATGCTTATGAATGCTCACAATGAAAAGTGAGGGATAAGCAAGTTAATATCATGGTGAAAAAAAGATCAAAACAAAGAGGGAGAGGTTTAATTGGATGATACCGACTTTAATTGTTTTTACTAGGCACATTGACAATTGAGAAGGGGTGTTTAAGCAAGATCAGGGTGTCTAACAAAAAGGGTAAATGATACGTGGTAGATTTACCTATACAAATGAAGACTTACTCATATATTTAGATGTTAGTTAACGAGTCTTTTAATAAGTCTATATTTATGCATGTTTATAGGTTAAATTAATTATAATTTAGTATGTTATAACATGTTTATATGAATTATATAATGTTTTTATATATTTATTTCATTTCTTATAGGTGATAAAATTGAAGGAGAAATCTAATATTTGAGTGTAACTTTCTCCATAGTTGTATGATCGAGGAGATATTGGAGTTATTTAAAAGCTAACAAGATGGAAAATAACTTGTAAAAGGCGTCAAAGACTAAATCAAGTTCAAAGATGTTGAAATTAGAGAATTTAGTGGAAAATGCTAGATAGGTGTCAAACCAGAAAAGGAAGCATCACTAGTTATACACAAATTTGAAACAACTAAGAATTTGAGACAACTAAAATTCCATAATAAAACTAGTTCTGGTGTGGAAGTTGGTCCAGCACCAATTCTCATAATATACAATCTAAGGATGTAGTAACACAATTTTAAGAACTTTAAAACTTTATTTTATATACCCTCTTTACAAATGCTTACTTTGGAGGCATATGGCAACTTCCTTTCTCATTAATTTGTTAATTCTAGATTTTCTTAACATCAAGGAGGGATTTAGAGCAAGATTATAGAAGAATCATGATAATTTTTCTAGTTCTTTTTTTGTCTTATTTTTTATTTAATATTTTAATTTTAAAATTTTAGAGATGTTTTATAGTTAAATATTTTGTTAGGGTTATGGATATATTTTATGATAGATATTTCAATTATTAATGTATGAATTGTAATCTTGTATTTGAACTTATTCTCTAAAATATGAAATGCAAAAGGTGGTATAAAAGAATTCCATATCCAAATAGTTTATACCTTGGTTTGTAGCACTATTTATGTGATATCAATTAAACACATCCAAGCCTATATTCCTAGGTGCACCATTCCATAAGGCAAATTACAATATTGAGACACATTATTAGTTATTATGATGGAGAACCATTCTATTAATGCTTCTGAACAACAAAAAGAAAATTGAGTATATGAACTCAAATTTTATCAATGTAGGGGATAACAATGGTTAATTTAGATAGAGACAAGGTACTCATATAAACGATTATCCATTTCAAGTACAACTACTTAATAATGTAAAAAGATTATAATCTTAGACATAGGTTAAAAATTGGGCATATAAGTCATTTAAGTAGAGAAATACATTTCATAAACTCAACCTACTAGATGAAAAATTTCGACAGAAACAAAGATTGCATCAGTTAGTTTATGATAGTAGATATTTCAAAATTAACTAAAAAGAATGAGTATTAAAATTACTAAGACAAAAATTGCAAAATACGTGTTACTGTATCAGTGAAGTAGTATCTTCTTCTAGCAATTATATAGAGGGGTGTATAGGCTAGAAAGGGTTACTGGCTTTTACAAAATTTCATCGTATCAACATATTTCTACACAAAATCGTATCAATATATTTCTATATAAAAACTTTCAAGTAATTTATCTGATTCAATTAAATTCTTTAAAATAAAAATGAGGTAGAACCTGAAATTAGGTTTGTGTAATTCATACTAAAAAATAATTTGAATCATCATGCAATAACTAATATAATAATCCAAGTAAACAATAGTACACAAAAAATAAATTTATTAAAAAAAAGAAAAACAAAAAGATTAAAAGAAATTTAGAACCATAAAAACTAACCTAAAGAGACAGGTTGAGAGGAAGATAGAATAGAGAGGTTTAGTTGAGAAGAAACATGAAGAAGAAGAGAGAAAAGAGAGAAGTTATATTGAACAAATACGAGAGGAAATTTTATTTTGATTCTTATGACGCTTTATTCATTGTTCCAAATATTTGTTTCCAAGTGCTACTCACACCTTTCTTAAAAATAAAAATTTAAGAATATTTAAAATCCATTCTAGATTTGTCATTCCTTATCTTATTTATTCCCAATAACAAAATAAGAAAAAATTAGGAAATTTTCTCACCATCTTCTTCTTTATTGGTTACCAAATGGGAGAATTAAAGAGGCATGTGAGACTTAGGTGAAGATTTTAGAATAATTTAAATTTTAGTTAACCAAAAACTTGATTGTTGCACAATAATTTAACAACTTGTTCAAATTTGCTATGTTATTTCCACGCAATAATATAAAACCAAGTGATTTAAATAATGCACCACGCAATAACATAATACCAAGTGATTTAAATAATGCACATTTCCTCACCTTTAAAATAGATACATGACAAGTCCAATTCTATCAAAATTGTTAATAGTATTTTATGATAATTGAAATTATTTAAGTACCAAATCTAAGCCAGAGCATTCTACGAGTATTGCTCCAACCCATCGAAGATAACTCTATTTTCATTAATAGATTTTTATTTATTTTGTACCTACAATATCCAAAGTTGCAAATACCGTACCAGACTTGGTACCAAATTAGATTTTGGTATGATACTGTACCGATACCGGTCAATATCAAGTACCATTTTAGGTAATTTTCTAAAATTATGAAATAGTCCCTGAAATTTTTTAAAATTTGCAAAATAGTCTATTGGTATATTGTACAGTTATACTACATACTTTACAAGTTTACATCAACCCTGTTTCCAAAAATCATAATAATAAATAATAATAACAATTAACATGAAACAACAATAATTTTTAAATATTTTACATATAAATAATAACTATAATTAATATGAAAAAAGACAATTATCATAATATAAATATAAAATTAAGAATAATACAAAGTATTTAAAATATTACAATAATACAATTTTCTTATTTTAATAAATAATAATTACATCAAAATATTTATTAAAAAGAACAATAAATATCCTTAACTATTACAATTTACAAAAAGAATTCATGACGAGAAAACAATCAAGTAGAAGTTAAACCTGAAACAAAAACATTTACAATTACATTATATATATAGAATTTAACACAAACATCAAATATAAGTAAAATTAAAAGAAGAGGAAAACAAAAAAAAACCTTAAACAAAATTCAATCTTCAACGGAAGGATATCCGCTATAACTACATTGACCTCAGTTATCATTTAGTACAAAATCCTCATCATTGAGAGGAGCTTCATCATCATTATCATTCAAATTTAATGCACCAAATGACATGTCAATGCTTTCTCATCCAAGATTATCTTCCAAGTCATTGACATATACCAAATTCGGCTCTTTAGAAACCTAATTGGCCAAAAGATCAATATTATCATGAAAATTGGATCAGTTGAACTACTTGTGCTATTAAGACTCCTAGTAAACAATCAATTTTAATTATTATAAAATTATAAGAAATTATATGAAAATTAATAATGATAACAGCATGCATTTCCCGAAGCTTTAAATTGTAACCAAAAAAACAAGTCATTTAACCTCTTATGCTCTAATTTATTCCTTTTCTTGGAGTAGATAAATTCAAATGTGCTCCAATTTCGTTCACAGCTTGCTGCACTCACACATTGACTTAAAAAAATCTAAATTGAAAACTTTTTCAATTTCGGAACACCATTTCTGAATTGATCCTACTAATAGTTGTCAATTGCATGATATTTTAGGGTTTAATTTATTATGTATTTAGTGTGAATTTGAGTGTTGAGTATGCATTTAGGGTTTAATTATATTCGTTTAAGTGTTTTAGTGTTTTTATGGGTTTGATTAAGTCTTTTAGCTTAAATGTTATATTTTTAGGTATCGTGATGTGATCGTTAGTGTTTCAGGGTAAACGGTGAAGAACGGAGAAGATTTGAAGAGTTTTGAGCCAAATACCTAGACCATGATCGTGGCACAGAAGGATGAGCTAGCAGTAGCCAGGCCAAGATTGCGAACATGGGGCATGATTGTAACATCCCATTATCCCATGATTAAGGTTAGAACCCTAGGATACTATATATGAGAGTTTATTGAGAAGTTAGAAGTGCATTTCATGCATCATATGACATACACACACACGTGAATAATGTTGACACTCATTAAAATAATTGTAAATGCATTCATTGACATTTTCAGGTATAAGTGATTTTTAATGCGAATAAAATATGAATTGTGGATTATTTGTTTTGAAAAAAATTAAAAAATTTATTTTCGCATTTTTTATGACATTTCGGATATTTCAAAATTTTATAAAAAATTTGGGGTATTTTAGACTAGGGAAAAATGTAGAAATAAGAGACAAATGGAAGTGTGACATTTAGTAAAATAGATGAAGGACAAATGGATTAGTAAGTGTGTTACAATTGGACATATTACTATGTGAAAAATGGAGCAATTAGTAAGTGACATATGGGCAAATCAAATGGATGACAAATTTAAGACATACCAAATGACATGTGTCAATGAGGGATGAAGACACCTAGTTATGTTTTGTATAATAATCTTTACATGTCTTCACCGAAACTCTCTACCACCAAAAGCTCTCTTCTAGTTTTTCTCCATCCACTAAACCCCTTATTTGCTCTCCCCATTTCTAGAATTTTTGATGAAGGATTTGAAGTGTAAATTAAGTAAGTTATGCTTTAAGTTTGTGTAAATGACATTAAGATTAGGTTTTAATGTTTGTAAATGCATGCATGCGTGAGTGGTGTATGTTTCCATGTTTATGGATTGATGCATGCGTGAATGGTGTGGGTGCATGTGTGGGTGGTGAAGTAAGAAGCAAATTCTGTGATATGATTATCAAGATGAAGGATTTTAGTAATGAAGTGAGTTGGAGCATGTTATATGCAGTATTTTTACTAAACATGCATCTATAGTTTGGACATAACTTGATCTATGAATATCCAAATTGGATGGATTTTGATTTATAGTAAACTAGAAACATATAGATACATTTTTTATGAAGGAATCGAATTTGAAATCTATCCTTCAGAGTCTTGAAATTTGGCTTAATGTTAAGAATTTTGTTTAGTCGAGGTATGAGAATAGTCTGTAGTATTTTGGTTATAGCTTGCATGATAATGAACCAAAACGCATTAATTTGATGTCATTAGAAACTTAATACATAGATTAAATTTTGATTAAAACTAGGTTCTGCCTATAAACCTCATTTTCTAGGTCATAATGGTCATGTCAAACTGATCCGAAAATCTATCTTGAGAAAAAAATCTTGAAAATTAGAGCTGTAGGTCAAAATTTTGGTTTCAATTTCATTTTCCTCTTTCAACTTATTTTACATATCTTTAATGCATGAATTTGAAGAAACTTAAATAATAAAAGTTATAGATATAGGTCTTAGCTTGACCTCTTTGAAAGTGGCTTGATAAAATAGTGACTAGAGCTTGAGTTATGCTTGTTTTTCTAATACTACCTGTGCCAAAACCTTATATTATTTCCTTATTTTTGGGGACTTTAGAGCTCGAATTGGTCAAAGTATTTCATGTCTTAGTAATGCTTCTTGAAATATTTTGGCCAGAAGATATCTTGATAAGTTCATGTAGATAATTGAAGTCATACCCTTTTAACAATGGACTATTTTGATGAGGATGAGTTCAAATCTGGAAATTTTGATATGTTAAAGGAATAAATGAGTTCTTTTAAATGAAAATATGATCTTTAGGACATGAATAATGTGTATAAGGTATGTGTGAATAAGTATTGAAGGACATAGAGTATTTATGAATGAGAATTGGATGAAGGTATGAGTATATGTTGTTGGAAAATTTTGGTGAATGTATAGATTTAACTTACTAAAATTACAAATATAAAGTACCAATTATGTGTATTTTACAAGAAGTTTTTGATCATGGAAATGTTCAAGGATAAGTGTAAATATGAGTTGGTAATGTTATAAAGATGTTCTCATGAATGTAATGAGATTCAAAGTATGTAAGTGATGAATTGGGAATGATTGAATGAGAACTAGGAAATTGTGGGAGTGTATAATCCTAGGAAAAAAAGTGGCATATGTATAGGTGATCAATTAAAAGTGATCAAGTGTATTAACGAAACATATCTGGGAATTTGTCATTGGACATGCATAGTACATGATACATATATGAATGTTTTTATTCATCTGAATGTGCACTGTAGTAATATGAAAATGTATGTGATTGCATATAGAAAAGCACGTTGAGCGATCGCTTCTAGACATTGCCAGGACTTCAAGGCAATAAGCTAAAGGGAGCATTTGTGAGTAACCTAAGATGATCTCACCTTAATTGTTTGTTTAATTTTGAATGTGAATTGATATGTGATGTTGTGTACTAAATTTCGGACATAAAATGTCTGAGGCATTTGATGCATGAATAACACATTGGAAGTGTTTCTTGAATGTGAATGTGAATTGATATGTGATCTTGTGTAATTATTTTCGGACACAAAATATACTAGACATTTGATGCATGAATAACACATTGGAAGTGTTCCTTAACTATGAATGTGATTGAATAAATGTATTCTCAACTTATGCATTGAATGCTGAACCAAGTCCAAAGATCATTATGAATGAAAAATGTGAATGCGAATGCAGTGTACTAAATATGATGATTGAATTTGTTTGATGCATTTATTCCATGAATGCATGAAATATAAAAGCTGTTGTGACCGGAGTTGCTAATGAAAAATAGCTTAAAGCTCAGCATCCATGGTAAGAGCCTATAGCTCAATTTGTGTGATAGAGCCCAGTATCCACAATGGATACAGGACAGTATGATAGAACTCAGTATCTACAACAGATACGGGACAAAGAAAAAGGTACTAGTTCACAACAACGTAATAAATGAATTCGAGTCACATAAACATTGCATACACATGTAATATGAATATTTTGAATGATTGCAATGTTTTTAAGCTTTTTATTATATGAAATGTGTGAATACTTATTGATGAACATGTTTGGCATAATCGTGATGAAATGTTGAATTGTATAGTTTTTGGAATGTGACATTTGTGAGTAAAGTGTTTTGTGATATCACATGATGATAATTGAGATCATGTGAATTATATAAATTATTGTGATACATGACAAGAGTGAACCATCTAGGATGGTTACTTAACTAAGTTCGCAAATCTCAACCGAATTGCAATGTTGACATTTTCAGGTTCGAGAGAGCAACGACTTAGCTTCTAACACTACTTAGAAGAAATTTTGTACTACTTTAGTCAGCTGGGACTGAAGGATTAGTCTTAGTTTTTATTAAATCATCATGTATGTAGCACATTTTGTAGACAGACCTATGACTCTAATAGACTGATATTGTATAAACATGAACGATGGATATCATCCTACATTGTAAATTATGGTTTGTGAAATGCAATGCAGAGAATTTGGATATAGACATTGTGTTAATTTATGATTTTAATTATGATACCATACGATATATTGAAAGTGAGATAGTTAGCATCCCATTTCTATCAGGTATGTACACGTTCGTCTGAAGGATCTATGTATACATGTCGGATGGAATTGGGGTGTTATAGTTGGTGGTATTAGAGCATGGATGGCATCCATAGGGATATGTAGGAATGTTAGGCATGAAACATTGTGAGAACTTTGGATGGTAATTGGAGTTATTATCTTTTATAGGTCATCAGTCATAGGGGATCAAGTGGATCAATCATCTGACCTAAGATCAGAAAGAGCCAGTAGAGAGTCGCCTGTCTTTCAACCTGAGGGCATACCTCTGAGAATTCTAGTGAAAAGGGAAAACAAGTGTGATAAATTGCGAAAAGTAAGGGGCTTTGGACTTCTACGGAAGTGCAGACCCCACAGAGGCCGACGGATGGCTAGAGAGAGCAGAGAGAGTTTTTGACCAGATGGATTGTGAGTCGGACGAGAGGTTCGATTATGCTGTGTCTTTACTACAAGGCGGAGCTTACTATTGGTGAAAAATTGTCCCGAGCAGTACTATCAGGCCTTGTAATCTGAGATGGAAAGACTTCCTGGGGGTCTTCAAGGAAAATTACATGCCCAAAATCTACACAGATAGAAAGATGAAGGAATTTCTGGATTTGAAGCAGGGCAGTGTATCTATAGTAGAGTATGAGATTAAGTTCAATGAGTTGATGGGATATGCTACTACCTTGATTCCTACTGAGGAAGACAAGTGCAGGAGATTTTAAGACGGATTGAACATAGGAATCTAGACAAGGTTAGCTATTTCTAACCTCAGTAGTTTTACGGAACTACGAGCTGCTTTGATCTGCATTGAGCAGTTGTTGAAGGATAGTAAAGTAGAAAATGGATCAGAGTATAGACAGAAGAGGCCTAGTGAATCTCAGGGGGGTTCTGTAGAAGGTTCAGAAAGCATCAGAACTGAGCTTTTAGACCACCAACTAGATTAAGACAATCAGGGTTGAGACAAAGAGGTAGTTTTGTTCAGTCTGGAAATAGTAGAGGTACAGTATCGGGTCAGTTACTGACTTATGAGAATTGTAGGAAAAAGCACAGTGGTGAATGCTAGAAGTTAATAGGAGCCTGCCTTCGATGTGACTCACTTGATCATCAGGCTAGGGACTGTTCTGTTGTGTTTAAAGCATAGGCTGGTAGGAGAGGAAGTATGGCAATAGAAACTACGGTTCAGCAAAGCCGAGTTAGTGGGTTTGGACAAAGAGGTCATGGCAGAGGTCGAATGAATTCTGGGAGTGCTACTGGTAGGAATGAGGTATGGAGAAATCAACCGCAATCTCAAGCCCGAGTCTATGCCATGACGAGACAAGATGCTCAAGAGTCTCCAGAAGTCATTATAGGTGTGTTACTCATATTTACATTTGAGGCTTAAGCATTGCTAGATCCTGGATCTACGCATTCTTTTATTACACAGTATATGGAATCTACGTTGCATTGTGATAGAGAGTTATTGAGATGTGGATTAGAGGTGAGTACACTGATAGGTAGTACCACTATGATAGGGGAAGTTTGCAAGAGGTGTTTGATTCGAATTGATCAGGTAGAGTTAGAGGCAGACTTGATTGTGTTACCACTAAAGGAAATAGAGGCATAGATTGGCTCACTGCTCATAGGGCCATCATAAATTGTTATACTAAGGACATAATATTTTAATCTCCTAATCATCCGAGAGTAGTTTTTATAGGTATTCGCCAAGCAATGCTAGCCAGACTGATATCATTTGTGATTGCCTTGAGGTTGATACAAGGAGGATGTGAGGCTTATTTATCCCACATCATTGATAATCGAACCGAGCAAGATATGCAGGACATTCCTATGGTTAGGGAATTCCTAGATATGTTTCCTGTAGAGTTACCTAGTTTACCTCTAAACCGAGAAACAAAATTCACAATTGATCTAATTCCAGGTACTGCTCCTATATCTATTCCCCTATATAAGATGGCACCTGTGGAACTAAAGGAGTTGAAGACTCAGTTACAAAACTTGCTGGATAAGGGATTTATTAGACCAAGTGTCTCACCTTAGGGAGCTCCAGTCTTATTTGTGAAAAAGAAGGATGGAACGTTAAGACTGTGCATCGAGTATAGGCAATTGAATCAGGTCACAGTTAAGAACAAATACCCATTGCCTAGAATCGATGATTTGTTTGATCAGTTGTAGGGAGCTCAAGTGTTCACTAAGTTAAATTTGAGGTTTGGGTATTATTAATTGTAGATAGCAGAGGCTGATGTACCGAATAGTGCTTTCAGGAGTAGGTATGGACATTATGAGTTTTTAGTAATGCCGTTTAGGGTTGATTAATGCTCCAACTACATTTATGGAATTAATGAATATGGTGTTTCAGCCCTACCAGGATCGCTTCGTGATAGTGTTTATCGATGACATTTTAGTGTATTCAAGAAGCAGAGAAGAACATGTTGAGCACCTGAGAGTGATACTACAGATTATGAGAGAGAAACAATTATATGCTAAATTCAGTAAATGTGAGTTTTGGCTAGATCAAGTAGTGTTTCTGGGACATATAGTAAGTGGGCAAGGTATTCAAGTTGATTCAAAAAAGATAGAGGCAGTAATAAAATAGGAGGCTCCGAAGAATGTGTCTAAAATCTAGAGTTTCTCAGGATTAGCCAAATATTATCGGAGGTTTGTTGAGGGATTTTCTTTGATCTCAACCCATCTGACTAAACTTCTAAGGAAGAATGTGGTCTTTAGATGGAATGAAGAGTGTCAGAAAAGTTTTGAGCAATTGAAACATCAGTTGACTATAGCACCGGTGTTGACTATTCCAATGGAAAATGTTGGTTATGTAGTATATAGTGATGTTTCGCATTACGGATTAGGATGTGTATTGATGCAAAATGGCCAAGTGATAGCCTATGCATCGAGAAAATTAAGGTCTCATGAGATAAACTATCTAGTACATGCTTTAGAGCTTGTAGCAATGGTCTTTGTTTTAAAGATATGGAGACATTACTTGTATAGAGAGACATTCTAGATATACGTTGATTATAAGAGCTTAAGGTATCTGCTAAGTCAGAAGGAGTTGAACATGAGATAGAGAAGATGGATCGAGCTATTAAAGGCTTATGATTATACAATTGAGTATCATCTGGGGAAAGTTAATATAGTGGCAGACGCATTGAATAAGAAGTCGAATAGCAGTATAGCTCAGATTCAGTTATCGAGGTTACCAAACTTAATTCAGTTAAGAGATTTGAATGTGGAGTTAAATTTAGAGAAAAATGAAGCAATGATAGCTACAATAAAGTTGAGACCAATGTTGCATGATAGAATTAGAAGAGCCAGTGTAAAGATCCTGAAATGGTAAAACTGGTTGAGAAAATTAAGAAGAATCCAGATTCTAAATTTGAATTGAGAGATGAAACATTATGGTTAAAATAGAGGTTATGTGTGCCTAATGTGGATGAATTGAGAAAGGAAATCCTAGAGGAAGTGCATGTACCAGCTTATGCTATGCATCCTGGTACTACCAAGATGTATAATAACACTTAACAACATTTCTGTTGGTCAGGGATGAAGAAACAAGTAGTAGATTATATAGTTAAGTGTTTAACTACATTAGGCTCTAGTTGGAAAGCTTCATTCGTTACCTATTCTGGGGTGGAAATAGGAACGACTCACAATAGATTTCATTATGAGATTGCCTAAGACTCCGAGGCAAAATGATGTCATATAGGTTATAGTGGACCAATTGACTAAGTTAACCCATTTCTTACCAGTGAGAGAGAATAACTCATTAGACCAGTTAGCACAGAGATATATGAATGAGGTAGTGAGACTACATGGAGTTCCGGTGTCTATAGTATCATACAGGGATCTCAGATTCACTTCGAGGTTTTTGAAGAGCCTACAGTTAGCTATAGGTACGAAGTAAAACTTCAGTACTACATTTCATCCTCAAACAGATGGGCAGAGTGAGAGGACAATCAAGACTGTTGAGGATATGCTTAGAGCGTGTGTATTAGAGTTTCAAGGAGCTTAGGATCAGTACATAGCCTTGATTGAATTTGTTTACAACAACCACTACCACAATAGTATTGGAATAGCACCTTATGAGGCATTGTATGGCATAAAATGTCGATTGTCTTTATATTGGGATGAGGAAGGTTTGATAATGATAGAAGGCCCAAAATTTATACAAGATACTGTGGATAAGGTAAAATTGATTTGAAGCCAAATAAAAGCAGCATAAGATAGACAGAAGAGTTATATCGATCAACACATAAAGGACATGGAATACAGTATTGGAGATAAAATATTTTTTAGAGTCTCGTCTTGGCAAGGGGTGTTGAGATTTGGCAAGAAGGGTAAGTTGAGCCCTAAGTACATTGGTCCTTATGAGATCCTTGAAAGGATAGGACCATTGACGTACATATTAGCCTTACCGAGTGAAATGTCTCAAATACACAATGTATTTCATTTGAGCATGCTTAGTGCTAAGTCAAGAGGACTTCACGATGATTAATTTTGATGACAATCAAATAATAATAATGTTAGAAATAAATGAACGATTTTGATAATTATGTTAAGTGTGCAGAAGTACAAATCACATAAGAAGCAATACAGAAGAAGCAGAACACAGAAGAAGCAGAAAATACAGAAGAAGCAAAACACAGAAGAAACAGAAAATACAGAAGAAGCAAAACACATAAGAAACAAAAAATACAGAAGAAGCAAAAAACCAGAAGAATCAAAACACAGAAGAAGCGTAAGATACAAAAGAAGCGAAAACACAGAAGAAGATGTGCGAGTTCATCGGACAGTTAGTTAGTTGGATTTAGTTACAGAACTCAACTAAATAACGGTTGTCAAGATTTAAGAAGTGGTTATCAAGAATCAAGAAGCAGTTGGAGACTTAGGCTATAAATACTAGTCGTATTTGAAGACTAAACAACCTTTTGGAAATCTTACAGATCTTACGAATCTTACAATTTTTGAGCTTTCAAGTGTATACTTAGAGAAGAGAAAAATTTTGTAGTGCGATACTCAGAGAGCAAACCCTACTGTAACAAAAGCTCACAATATCTTTTTAGTGAGAGAAAGAAAAGGCTAAGAGTCTGGAGAGGCTAAGATAGCAGAAAGAATACTTGGTGTAAAGAGACCTGAAGAGGCTCTGGAAGGGAAGAAAGAATACTTGAAATTTGTCGAAGTATAGTGAAAACTCAGACGAATTCTGAGGACTAGACGTAGCCCACGATTTGGGGTGAACCAGTA
>JANQBM010740749.1:0-14750 GCA_025594535.1 Erythroxylum domingense | reverse complement strand
AACCTGCCGCTCTAGCTAATTGTCCACCTTTTCCAAGTGTGATAAGATACGAAGGCTTCTTATTCCTTAACAACGAAAGTACTTTTTCACTTTTTCCTATACTAGGGGATTTCCCTTGGAAAAGAAAATGTTCCATATTAATGGATTCGGGTCCATTACCATGAGTTCCAATGTACGAGATCTTGTAGTAGTCATGCATTACGATAGGAACTCCCAATTCTTTAGCAAATACAGCCTTTTTGATCATTTCTTCACATGTACCTACAGTAGCATTCAAATAATGCCCTTTGATTTCACCAGTTTCCACCTGTGCTTTATAAAATCCTTCAGCACAAAATAAGAAACCATCTCTCCAATACACAAATGGTTAGGAGTTCACATTCTCATCATCTTTGGTAAAATTAAGCCCACTGCGGGGTTCCAAAACTCCAATTATGATAGCCCATCTCAGGTCCATGAAACCAAATAGCTCACTTACAATAGCAAAGCCTTTCTGGAAATCGCTAGGTATTTCCAAAGGTGAAAAGCTCAGATTGAAGAAGGAAGACCCCTGTTTAGGACTAGGTTAGTGCCTTTCACAACTCAAGGTTTTTTTTCCTTCATGGATGAAGATGGAGTCAACATAGGCAAATGTAAGCAAAGACCGATTTATAACATGAGACCTTTAGATTTAGCTACTCAATTCCTAGCAGGTTTTTTTGAAAAACTCCATTTATTCTGGTGTGGATGGCTGGCAGGCCTATATTTCTTGGTTTCAATAGGACTCCTTACGAGCATTATTTCTATCTACTATTATCTAAAAATAATCAAGTTATTAATGACTGGACGAAACCAAGAAATAACCCCTCGCGTGCAAAATTATAGAATATCCCCTTTAAGATCAAACAATTCCATCTAATTGAGTATGATTGTATGTGTGATAGCATACTATACTAGGAATATCAATGAACTCAATTATTAAAATTACTCAAGATACCCTTTTTTAGCTTTTAGAATATATTTCTTAGTTCAAGATCCCTCTTACTAACTAGAATCAAAGAATTAGTAGATCTGTTCCACCCAAAATGGGATGGAATCTCATATGATGAAAAAAAGTAAAAGATCTTAAGAAGAAAATAATCATATTTGACCACTATACATTGCTAACATCAAAAAAGAGAATAATTGGGAATCCCGAATAACCAGCCAAGATGCTAAAGTAGCTAAAGTGGTGATAAATCCTGTTAGTAAAATAGGTCCTAGAAAAAGTCCATCTATTCCCAATCTCCAGTAAAAATCAAAAAATTGATCCATTCATAATCCTCTGTTAATTGAATTAATAGATCGTCTAATTGGAAATAATAAGAAAATGCATCCTTTAAGCATCTGACACTCAAACAATTTTGGATTAAAAAAACTGATGCAGACATTGTTAAAGTGATAAAGGGTGCATTGATTATAATTAAAGCCCAAGATAAGAGAAAAACATCTACAGATTGTTATAGAGCATAGTTGTAAGTCAAAGGAAGATAGTGTGCATTATAACATATATAGTTGGGTCATCCCAATGAGCAAGGGAATATAGAACTTTATTAAGGGAGATTATTGAAGGGTGTCTAATAGTGGAAGTTAGACTTCTATAAGTTTTACACCTTAGTAAAAGGTTTAGAGTAACCTTTTAAGGATGTAATATTTAAGGAGTGGTATATGTTGAGGCAAAAATATATAGAGGATGTTCTGATGTCAATAGGGATAACTATTAGTTCATTAGTGCTTAAAAAATGAACTAGAACAACCTAAAACATATTTTAAAGGGGTTTGATACTCTAGTTCTAGAAATAAAATAATGTCAGGAAGAGAGCATCAACACAATAAAGATGTAGATAAAGTGATATAGACCATTATGATACCAAGTAGATATGATTAAGAAGATTAGGTCGCGTATACTTTTACCATTAGTGATAGAAATCTAACTACCTTTTCAAGGGACTATAGTCAACTAGAAGAAAGATAGAAGGATGGACTCTATAGTGAATGATGTAAGGTTTCATAAGGCTAAAGAATTAAATGCATATGGAAATATCTTGATAGAAATGGTTAACACTTTAGAGAATGTAGATAACATAATGATAATGTGAATTACCATAGAGAATTTTAGGCATTTTATAGACTTGATTAATATTTTGAGGTTTTAGATGTAAATACAACTCAACCTATATATAGCATATTCACTAAGGAGGAGATTATTATGTATAGCTCATATACACAAACATGCAATCTTAAAGTTGCTTCATAGAGTGTGTTAGCTAAATACAACATATTGGTCAAAGTGGGAATTATTGTGTATGACTTATACACTCATGTGTAATTTTAAAGTGTTTAGGAAGAAAAAATGCATTTTTAGAAGTTTTTGAGTGAAAACAGTTATGTGTAAAGGCATTTTCTTCTTTGAAATTTAAAGGCAAAGACACAGGCTAGAATAAAGGCATATTGGTATGGAAAAGATTTTTTTCAAATAAGGACATGGAAATGTTAGATCTTGTGTCCACATATGTAGAGAAGTAGCAATATTTATGTTATTGGACACGGGCATGTTAGATTTTGTGTTAGATCTTATATCTATATGCTTGTAGATACAATGAGTTGCATAACATGGGACACATGTGTACTACAGCCTGCATCTATACTTTGTTGGGAAAAAAAAGTGATGACCATGTTCATGATGAACAACCTTATCTAAAATCGTATTTTTAATGAATTCAAATTTTGGAAGGATTCTATTAATTATTATAATCATGTTTAAGTTAGGTTAGGATTGGTAAATGGAAAGTTACATAGAACTATAGTAACTAAAGTTTACAATTAACTAGAGTTATGTGAACCTAATCTATATATAGGAAATATATTCATCAAGTGAGTTATTGATCAATATAGTTAAATTAACTGCTATTAACTCTCGAGGATGTAAGCATACCTAATTAATCTAAACTTATTAAAAATTTTATTATATTCTTTTCTTTCTATTCTATTATTATTGCATATTATTTCTTAACACAAAGGTTCATTTGATAAAGCATTAGTACATATGTTTCACTAGTGCTTTAGGTAAAAAGAAAGATAAATCCCAGAGAATGTGCATAAATTATAGAGAGCTAAACAAATACAACATTAAGGATAAATTCCTTATTTGCTTATTAAAGAATTACTTAAAAAACTCTAATAATTTAACTGGAAGTTAAAGTTAGATTAACATTAAGGTATCACCAAATCCAAATGAAAATTAAGGACATCTAAAGAAAGCTTTCAAAACACATAAGGTCCAATATAAGCTTTTGGTTATGCCTTTTAGCATAACCAATGTGCCCTCTACCTTTTAAAGATAAGAAAGTTCACTTAGTGTTCTTTATGGATATTCTCATTTATAGTGGATCTTTTAAACAACATTTAGAGCTTCTTAAGAGCACCATAAAAACTCTTAAGCAGAATCAAATATTTGTCAAAAAGAAGTGAATGCATTTTGTTGGACCAATGGAGGTTCCAATCAATGTTTTGATATAACAAAACATAAATCCTACTAATGTGTTAATTATCTTGATGAGAATTTCACAAGAACATGATGAAATCATGTATAACTTAAAAAGATAATTTATGAAGTTAATAAAAGAAGAGAATAATTATGCCACTCACAAAGTGAAGAGAAGAATTCTACCGCTTACAAAGTGAAGACTAAGTCAAGAATAAAAGAAAAAAAAGGAACCTCGAGGTTATTCATTAGTTTTTAATGTTAATTGTAATCTTATTTAGTCACTTTAATGTTCTAAAAGTTTCACCTTGCAAAACATTTCATATCACTCAATTGCATGAGTCTTTTCATTCATCAAAAGGTATTGAAGCTTCTAATTTTAATAGAAAAGACTATTGATCTTTTAAATACTCTTTAGGGAATAATTTGGGAAATGTTTAAATCATAATTACATTAAAAAATTGATTTCGAGCATTTGAAGTTATTAAAATAATGTATTTTAAGGGAATAATCGACCTATATGGGTTAGTGGTCAATTAATATAGATTAAAGTTGATAAATTTGATGTACTGAAAGTTTCTATAAACATTAGTTAAAGTATCATTTTACCAATGTGTCATATTGGTTGACCAATATCTTAATTTCTAGTGAATATATGCATTCAATGCATACTAGTCAACCAATATGCTATACTAGCAAACCAATACTATAAAATTAGCTATTATGACAACTATTTTTTGGCTCCAACAATTAGTAAGGTTCCCAAAATCCTATAAACACATTTTTTTCATTAATTCTTGCATTAAGAATCATTTAGTTAGCTTTTACATGAATTTTTATTTTTACATACATTTTTAAGTATTGTTCAATCATTTAAGCATTTATTGTTCATTTTAAATGAGTGAGTCTTTTCAGTATTATCAAAGTGATAAATTGAACTACTTTGAGTCGTAAGCTTTCATTGGGGTTTTTGTTTATTGTCTTTATAAGTACTCTAAATGATATTAAGGATGCTTTTCACCATGGAAGAATATTGTATAAAGGTTCCTCTTTTCCACGTAAAGATTATATACAATTTATTGTTCACCTTGAAAGAAGAATTATAGTGAAAATCTAAGAAGAGTATAAGAAGTGGATATATGCAAAAATTGTTTGCTAAACCACTATAAATTAGTTTAAATCACTTTTTCCTTATCCTTTTACTTTATTACTTAAGATCTTTATTGAAATTCATTATTTTACTTTATAGTTGCATCATTTATAAATTGTGATATTTTCATATTAAGTTACTAACCTTTTAAATAAAAAATCTATAAACATCTAATTCCCCCTCCGTGGGGTCATTAGGGATTAATAAATGGTATCTGAGTGGCTATATAAGGCTAGTATTTTAAGCAAATTCCTATAACAAAGATCATAATATAATATCTAAGAGAATCTTTAGGAGACACAAAACATTAGTATAGCCCCCTTTTTAATAGAAACAAATATCTATATTGGAAATTAGGAAAAAAAATTTGTGGCCAAAAATATTGATTTATGGGAAATTGTCTTAAGTGGACCGTTTATTCCTACTAAAAGTATAGATGATAGAAAAGTTACTAAGCTAAAAAAAGGAATGGGATCTTCAAGATAAGAGACTAATTTCCTTGAATAGAAAAGCCATTCACATTTTATTTTGTGCATCTCAAAGAAACAAATTCATCAGAGTCTCTATGTGTGAAACAAGTTATATTGGCATACTCTAAGAGTTACAAATAAGGGGAAATTTTAAGTAAAGTAAAGTAAAGTTAGTATGTTAACATAATAATGTGAATTATTTCAAATGAAGCACATTGGGAGTATCTCTAACATGTGTATTAGATTTACTAATATTATCAATGCTCTCGAGGGACTTAGAATGACCTATTCTAATTTTGAAATGATAAAAAGGCTATTAAGGTCACTAGCAAAGACATAGTAAACAAAAGTGAGGGTCATATAAGAAGACAAGGATCTACCGTTATTATTAAAGGAGCTTATTAGATCTCTTATTACATATGAAATAAGGCTCCAAGAGAAACTAGAAGAAATGATACTTTCAATGAAAAATAATTTAATACTCAAAAGCCTCAAAAGAAGAATCAAGTGAAGAAGAAGAGACATTAATTACCAAAAATGATAAAGAAAAGTTTGCCTCAATAATTATAAATTTCAAGAAATTCTTAAAGAAGAACTCTTTAAAAAGGACATCAAATTTGGTATGATTAATTGAAAACAAAAAATAAAAAAGTATTATTTAATTTGAATATAGGAAAGTCAGACACATAAAATCTCAATATCCTCTCCTCAAAAAAATGAAAAATATGAGAGAAATGACAAGAAGAAGAAGAGGGATGCAAAAGAAGGAACTTAAAGTGTCAATTTGGGATGATGCAAATGATTTAAAAAATAAACATTCAGAAAAAGATGTAGCTAACATGTGCTTCATGGATAGAAATGAGTTATCTAGGAGGGGGAAAATGGTAAATGGATAATATATGCTTATGACACATGGCTGGGGATGCATCCCAATTTTCAACTCTTAAAGACAAAGATGAAGTATTCATCACATTTGGAGGCATTACCAAAGGTAAGATAATTGAAAGATCACACTATTAATAATATTATACTTTTAGTTGATAGACTGAAGTATAACTTATTATATATGAGCCAACAATATGATAAAGGCTATAAATTATACTTTAAGGCAGATCATTCATTATGCATACAATAGTTCATAATAGCATTGCATTTTTTGTATATATATATATATATATATATAATTGATCTTGATGATTTCTCTAACCAAAGTATGAAGTGCCTAATGTCTATTATTGAAAATGTATAGATTTGGCATAAAAGGCTTGGACATACAAGCATGGACCTTATCCCTAACCTCAACTCTAAATAACTTTCCAATAAACTTCCAAAGGTAAAATTTAATAAGGGCAAGATTTATGGAGCTTTCTAAATAGGAAAACAAACCAAAATCTCTTTCAAGAGTAAAAAGTTGATGACTTCCACTATACTTTCACAACTACTTCATACGTATTTTTTTAGACCAACAAGAGTTGTTAGTCAAAGTGGTAAATTTTATGCTTTTATTATAGTTAATGACTTTAGTAGATTTATTGGTGTTTTATTCTTAGCTAAAAAATATGAATGCTTTGGGGAATTTTTGATTGATTTTGCAAAATATTCTACTAGTTTTAAGCTTAAAAATTGCAACTATACGGGTCATGACTTGTAGTTAAAAAGTGAATATCGATCCCACAGGGATTGATGTCTAGACACCACTTAATTCAAATTACACTTTGTTTAAGAAACGAAATTGTTTGATAGAAATAATCTAGAAAATTAAATCAAAATTAAATGACTAACAACGAACAATAGACAATATAAAAATGCAGAAAATTGGAATTCAAGGTTTAAACAACTAGAGATCACTTTCGCCTTATCTTGTCTCCCTTTTATTTTATTAATCGAATTGTGTCTCACATAAGATGTCCAATTATATTAAGCAATCTCTCTATTTACCCAATCACTCCACCAATTTAACTAGTTATTAAGTTATCCTATGGGTGATCAATTAAATTAGCCGAGATCTCTCTTCTAACTAATCAATTAATGTGATGAATGTAAGTCTATAGGTTGCTAACTCTCGTTATACCATCCTACACAAATAACCCAACTCAATCTCTCAATTTATATATATTTATATATATATATATATATATATATATATAATTGATCTTGATGATTTCTCTAACCAAAGTATGAAGTGCCTAATGTCTATTATTGAAAATGTATAGATTTGGCATAAAAGGCTTGGACATACAAGCATGGACCTTATCCCTAACCTCAACTCTAAATAACTTTCCAATAAACTTCCAAAGGTAAAATTTAATAAGGGCAAGATTTATGGAGCTTTCTAAATAGGAAAACAAACCAAAATCTCTTTCAAGAGTAAAAAGTTGATGACTTCCACTATACTTTCACAACTACTTCATACGTATTTTTTTAGACCAACAAGAGTTGTTAGTCAAAGTGGTAAATTTTATGCTTTTATTATAGTTAATGACTTTAGTAGATTTATTGGTGTTTTATTCTTAGCTAAAAAATATGAATGCTTTGGGGAATTTTTGATTGATTTTGCAAAATATTCTACTAGTTTTAAGCTTAAAAATTGCAACTATACGGGTCATGACTTGTAGTTAAAAAGTGAATATCGATCCCACAGGGATTGATGTCTAGACACCACTTAATTCAAATTACACTTTGTTTAAGAAACGAAATTGTTTGATAGAAATAATCTAGAAAATTAAATCAAAATTAAATGACTAACAACGAACAATAGACAATATAAAAATGCAGAAAATTGGAATTCAAGGTTTAAACAACTAGAGATCACTTTCGCCTTATCTTGTCTCCCTTTTATTTTATTAATCGAATTGTGTCTCACATAAGATGTCCAATTATATTAAGCAATCTCTCTATTTACCCAATCACTCCACCAATTTAACTAGTTATTAAGTTATCCTATGGGTGATCAATTAAATTAGCCGAGATCTCTCTTCTAACTAATCAATTAATGTGATGAATGTAAGTCTATAGGTTGCTAACTCTCGTTATACCATCCTACACAAATAACCCAACTCAATCTCTCAATTTATTGTAAGGTATATAAACATAATCAACAATCATTAAAGACATCTTTCATTCAATTCAATAAAATAGGAGTTTAACAAGATAGTTCAAAAGTAATCCCTAAAAACAAATCAGCCACTCATGATCTCTATAACAACACCAACCTTCAAATATTCCATCTTACAATGACTAGAAGAGTTAAAAATGATAGAAAATTGAATAAAGAAAACTCCTTGTCCTCTTTGCCAAGATCAGGAAATTCTAGTGTTGATTTGATATTTTCCCAATTGTGATTGATTATCCTTGAATCTCCACCTTCCTCATGACTCAAAACTTAGACTTTTAGGCTTTTCTCTACAAAGGGTTCACGTCCTCTTTCTTCCATGGGAGTTTAATATCTTATATAGTCCAGAAAACTTAAAGTCTAATTGAACCTCGCATAGTTTCTAGGATAAAACATCCCATGATCGTTGGAATTGGCATGATTCCCACGATCGTGGGATCTTGCAGCAGAATCCTTCTTCTTTTCTTCTACTCTTTGGTTTCTAGCTCAATCTCCAAGTTGCTCAATCTTCATTCCTACATAAACATAGTCAATTCGTCCTAAATTAACATCAAACATGAAAGATCAACAATGAGAATCAAACTAAACAAAAACATATAAAATGAATCCTAAAATACAACAATAATAAACTATTATGTAAGAAACACATGCCAAATACTTAGAAAAATATAGAATAATGCACAACTATCAGGAATTTCTTAACTTTGTAAAGAGGTTCAAAATGAAAAAAAAAACTCTCTATTACATCTATTAGGAGTGACCATAGTAGGAAGTTCGAGAATGAAATACTTCAAACCTTTTTATGAGGATAATAGGATCTTTCATAACATTTCTGATAAAAGATCCCTACAATCTTTTTATGAGGATAATAGTATCTTTCATAACATTTCTAATAGAAGATCCCCTTACTAAAATGGGCTTGTTGAGAGGAAAAATAGGACTTTGTAAGAAATAGTTAAGACTATGATAAATGAGTATGATCTCCCTGCATATTTTTGGGCAAAAGTTATGGCTACAACATGTTACAGTTTAAATAGAGTCTGCATAATACTAACTTTGGATAAATTTATGAGATTTGGAATGGAAGAAGCTAAAAATTAGTTATTTAAAGTTTTTATATGTAAATGCTACATTTTGAATATTAAAGATAACTTAAAAAGTTTGATTCAAATGTGGATAAAGGAATTTTTTGGCTATTCCTTAACTAAAAAAGTATACAGGGTATTTAATAAGAAGAGTCTTATTATTAAAGAGTCTTTACATGATATGTTTGATGAATCTAACCCTATTGTTTCCAAGAAAGTTCTTAAAGATGACGG
The DNA here is from genome assembly GCA_025594535.1 of Erythroxylum domingense. Lineage (NCBI taxonomy): Eukaryota > Viridiplantae > Streptophyta > Magnoliopsida > Malpighiales > Erythroxylaceae > Erythroxylum > Erythroxylum domingense. The sequence continues at coordinate 5,197 of JANQBM010740749.1, read as the reverse complement.
TGTAGGTATATCTAAGGAGTTAGAGCAAATAGTCCTTGAAGAAAACAAGAGTGCCCACCAACACACCTCTCATGAGCATATTATCAAACCAAATAAGGGAGATAAAAAGATTGAGGATCTCCTAAAAGTTTTGAAATTTAAAAAGAATCATCCTCCAAATTAAATTCTAAATGATGATCAGCAAGAGTAATTGCTAGATATCTTCTTATAGACTTATCTCATCTTGCTTTCACTCAAATTAAACCTTCTAAAAGAAACTCTTAGTAATGGAAGTTAGGATCTTGCTATGAACGAGGAGTTAAACTAACTTGAGATGAGTAAGTCGTGGACTTTAGTACCTAGACCTAAAGATCAAAAATTATAGGTACCAAGTGGGTCTTTAAATACAAATTAGATGAATCAGGTACCATTATAAGAAATAAACCTATATTGGTGGCAAAAGGTTACAATCAAGAGGAGGGCATAGACTTTAAGGAAAATTTTATTCCAGTGGATAATTTAGAAGCTATTAGGCTCTTACTTACATTTGTTTCCTATATGAAGTTCAAATTATTTAAGATATATGTTAAAAATGTTTTTATAAATTTTTTATTCAAGAAGTTTATGTTGATTAACCTCTCTGGTTTGAAAAACATAATGCACTTAACTATGTTTACAAACTTTCAAAGGCTCTATATGAGTTGAATCAAGCTCCTAGAGCTTTGTATGATAAGTTAAGTGCTTTTTTTTAAATGATTTCTTTATAAGTAAAGTTGACACTACACTCTTTACTAAAACACACAAGCATAATATTTTAATTGTTCAAACTTATGTTAAAATGACATTATTTTTGGTGCCACTAATAAGAGTATATGGAAAGATTTGTCCAAACATATAAGTAAGAAATTTGAAAAGTATGATAGGAGATTTTAGCTTCTTTCTTGAACTCCAAATCAAGTAAAAAAAGGAAGGTATTAAATTAAGCAAAGAACCTTAAAAAACTACTTAAATGCTTCATAATAGATCAAGCTAATCTATAAGGAAAATTTATGAGCATCACAACAAAATTGAATACAAATGAAGAGGGCAAGCTTGTTGATGTCAAGCTCTATTGAGATATGATTGACAGTTTTCCTAGTAGGCCAAATATAATGTTTAGCATACGCTTGTATGCTAGATTTTAATCCAATCTTAAAAAATCCAACCTTTTAGTCATTAAGTTCATTCTTAGATATTTATGTGGTATCATGTCATTTAGACTTTGCTATGCTAAACATACTTTCTTCGAATTAATTGGCTATTCAAATGCGAATTATGCCAACAGTCTTTTGGATACAAATAATACATATGATACTTGTTAACTCCTAAAATATACATTAGTCTTATGGTTTAGTAAGAAATAAATTTTGGTTGCCTTATCAACCATGTAAGTCAAATATATGGCAATTAGTGGTTGTTATGCACAAATCCTATGGCATAGATAACAACTTAGAGACTATGGAATGGACCTTACTAAGATACCTATTAAGTGTGACAATACTGATGTCATTTATCTTATAAAAAACCTCATTCAACACTCTAGAAGTAAGAACATAGAAATTAAATACCATTTTATAAGAAATCATGTAAAAAAGATGGGATATTAAGTTAGAATTCATAGATAAACAACATTAATTGGCTAACATTTTTACTAAAACAATGAGTGAGAATAGATTTTGCAAAATTAAAATAGAATTAAGGATGATTGTTGGAACTCATTTTAGCAAGTGACTCTATTAATGATTTTATTTACCTTGATTGATTTTTTAATGATTTATTATGTGGTTTAATTTTTAAATTTAAGTTTTAAGGTTGATTTTAGAGTTAACATGACATACAGGTCAACTAATAACTTAGTATGGTCAACTAGTGTTCTCAAACATCCACCTCTCTTACTCTCCAGTAAGTAACCATAAGTGTGCATCATACATTGAATCTATCAAGTTTATCACCTTTAATTGAATTAAAGTGATTGAATCTTGGCGATTACAAGTTATTTAATGAGATGATTCCTTTCATGTATCACATTACCAACACAACTAAGAATAAATTTAATATAACCCTCGACTTAATTATCTTTGAAAAGGCACAACCTATCATCACACCAAAATAAAACATGTATACAATATAATGTGCACAACAAGCAAAAAAGCATAAACATAACTTAAATTGAATTCATAAGTGTCATAATAAAATGAGCAAGTTAAATATATATGTAGATACATATCACACTATCATACTAATAAGGATTTGTTCATAATACCCATACATTCAATATGACTAAAAAGATTTTGGGCAATAATCCTTTAGTTAACAGATCCACTATCATTAAGTCAGTACCAATATACACAATCAACACTTTATGTTTCTACACTTCTTCCTTGACAGATAACTACTTAAAATCCATATGTTTTGCACCCTTTGAGTACTTATCATTCTTAGAGAAGAAGACAATTGCAGCATTATCACAATAAGTTTTTAATGGCTTAGCTATACTATCAACAATATCAAGCCTTAAAGATAAAATTTTAAACTATGATGCATGAATAGTGGTGTCAAAACATACCACAAATTTAGCCTCTGTGGTGGAATTAGCAATGATGGATTGTTTTCCACTCTTCCATGGAACTGCTCCTCCAGCTAATAGGAACATGTAATTATATGTGAGTTTTCTCATGTCCACAGAACCAGCAATAGTCTAAATCTAAGTAACTAACCACTTCGAGGTGATATGTCCTATATTTGAGCATGTAATCCTTAATGCCTTGTAAGTACCTAAGGACTTTCTTTGTAGCTTTCTAGTGGTTTATTTAGGAGCTACTTTGATATCAGCCTAACATTTTAATAGCAAAAATGATATAAGATCGAGTGCATGTCTGAATATACTTCAAGCTCCCAACTATTGAGATCTAGGGAATAGATTTCATTGCCTTCCATTCTAAATTATTTTTTAGACTTACATTTCACTAACACTACAAGAAAATTTGGTTTTAAATAAAAACAAATTTGGTGACTAAAATTACCGATGGAAAGAGTCATCGGAGAAACAATCGTAGGTAAATTTTGGCAACAGATATTATGAATCCGTCCCAAATTTAATAGTGGAATATTGTATAGCCGTCGGTGAATTTTGCAACGAAGTTTTATATTTTCTTCAGTAAATTTATAGACAATAATACAATATTCTATTGCTAAATTGGTGACGGTAAATTGTAAATTTGTCGCTAAATATACCGACGGAGTTACAATATTATGTCACTAAATTTTACCTACAGACAACATTATCTATCGCTAAATTTTTCCCAACGGAATACATTATTCTTTCGATAAGTTACTCACGAAATTATAATATTATGTTGCTAATTTATCGATGAAGTATTTAAATTCCATCGGGAAATTTAACTATTTTAAATTTCAACCGCCATTTCTCACTTCCTACTCGAGTTTTCTGTTTACAATCTTTTGATTTTTTGTCGATTTAATTTATGTAAATAATATAACATTGATTGATAATATAAAGCTAAAATTATCCCAATTGGTAATATGATAAAAAATTATAATGTACACCAATAAGTATCTTGAAAATAATTGTAAATTAAGAATTCATACAAAAACTTAAGAGTAACAAAACATTGAATACATTCACTTATCCATCTAAGACACGCAGTTGGTGAAGGCAAATGCTCTGACTGCTATGATGAGGTCCTGTTCCTCCCTTTCAACTTATCTACCTCACGATAGAGTTGGGTTATGCGCTCCATTAGCCTATCTACTATGTTCTTAAGTTGAACGACTCTCTCATTTGATGTAGATCACTTATTAGATCCAGCTATAGTGGATGCGGAGGATTGTGAATAGCATATGTTTGCAAATGAAACTAAGGTGGAAATCCTTCCACATCGGTACCTACCACCTATTGCATAAAGATATGTCTAACTTTGATCAATAGTTTCAAAGTTCTGAGATTATCGTTCAATGCTTTCTTGTATTTGGTCCTATCATTATGATTGTTTATATTAATAAGTGGTAATTTTTAAGAATTAATATTAAAGTATAGATTTTACATATATGAAGCTATCTGCATCAGGTGTTGACAAAGGTCATACCATCATGCTTCTTAGTTTGGGTGTGTAAAAAGAGCTGGCGAAGTGTAGGCTTCTTACCCATAGACTTTTCTTGCATCAGAATAAATTGTTATGAGTGAACTACAATTTACAAAATTTTCATCTATTTTTATGATATTTACCCCTATTAAACAAAAAAATTTACTCAACAACATAGCCATTATTGGCACAGACATTTATAATAGTATTATTCTCTATAATACCTATATATTTTTATTCTAAATTTCATACATGAAATTACATTAAAATCAAATTTCATACACCAAAGTACAAAAATTAGAATATAAGTGTAAAGTTTTGGTACTTACAAGTTTCTTTGCATGCTCCTAGTGGGTCATAGATCCTCCAGTGAGTACGGGTAGACTTTGTCCCTCAGATCCTCCATCTCTATTTGCATAATTACACTCTGAAATGGACATTGCCTATGGTGATACCCAATAGTGCTGCTAATGACTCCATATTTCTTCAGCTATATAAGGAGGTCATACACCATTCTTGTGTATAAAACCAAGAAAGTCTCTATAACATGTACGAGCTCACTTCTCCCATACATTATAAATTATAGCATCAAATTTTGAATCCCAAAAAAAATTAATTCTGAAAAGAAGAAAAATATACTATAAATGCTTATAAACTAAAATATTTATCTACTTAATGTATAAAATTAGATCAACTAAAAAAGATTAAAGAATATATTTTTTGTATCTCAAACTCCTGATAACAAAAATCCTTTGTCGTATGAGAGATATTCTTCCATATATAACCCTTAAGATTTATCCTCTCCTTGAACTTGGATAAGATATTTCTGGAGCATGTTCTAGACAAAACCAACTTAATATATAAGCATTTTTAGATCATTTTCAAATTAAAACATATAACTTTAGTATAAATGTATGGTGTTATCATATATGTATTAAAAAAATTTAGAACTTCACTCAAAGATTGTTGACAATTGTGATGTAAGTTCTTCCATCCCCTTAGCTTCAGACTGAAGGTCACCTCCTTCATCCACGTTTTCTCCTTATATCTCTAACGGTATAGGGGTAGTGGATGGT
>JANQBM010740531.1:0-14752 GCA_025594535.1 Erythroxylum domingense | reverse complement strand
AATAATAATAATAATAATAATAATAATAATAATAATCAATTATTAATAAAATTTATAATAATAAGTATATATACTCAAGTACAAATTTAATATGCTAATAATTAAGAATAATAAGAATACTAAGTATAATAATAATAATAAGGATTTTCATACTATTAATACAAATTCAAATATTTAATAATGATAAGGAATATAATAATAATAATAATAATAATAATAATAATAATAATAATAATAATAATAATAATAATAAATACATTTATAATTTCACGGATAATAATAGTAATAAAAATTATAATAATAAATAAAAGTAATGAATTTAATAATAAGAAGAAGAAGATAATTAATAATAATTGGGAATTTTATTATAATTATAGAAATAAATGTAATAATAAAAAAAATTATTATTAAAAATAAATTTAATAATAATAATAATATTTTAACATTGACTATAAAATTAGTAATAATAATTAATTTAAAGAATAATAAATTTAATAATAGTGGGGAATTTAATAATAATAATAATAATAAATATATTTAATAAAAATATTATATTTAATATATAATAGCTATATATACTTCAGCAGAAATAACAACATTAATAATTATAATAAAATTAATTAAAATAACAATCAAATTAATAATAATATTATAAGCAATATAATAATAATAATCAAAATAAAATTAATTAATAAAAATAATATCAATAAGGAAATTTATTATTACTGATACAAAAAAATATTAATAATAATAACGAATACTAATAATAATGATAATAATAATATTATTAATAATTAAAATTATTATATATTTAATTAATGTAATAATTAAATTTTAACTTTAATTTAATTTATAATTCAAATCACAGCAATATAATTAAAGTTAAATCAACAAATTCATAAAGTTATATATATACGTAATAATAATAAAGTTACTCCCACCAAAAACTATATTTTCTTTATGTTGATGTTAATTATTTGCTTATGTTGATGTTAATTATATATATATATATACTTAGTGGAAAAAGTCACGGGTGTGACTTTGAAATCTCACGCCAATGACTTTTTCCATATATATATATAGTAAACAATATAATAATAATAAATAAAAATAATAAAATTTAATAAAATAATAAAATAAAAAATAAAATTGTAAAAAATAACTAATTGAATAATAATAATAAATAAATAAAATTAATAATCATAATATTATTTTTAATAGTAACTAGAAAATTAATAATAATAAGATTAATAAAGTTATTTTCTCAGTAGTGTCGCGATTGTTCTGAGGAACGATCGCAACTGTGCTGAAAAAAAAAAAAATGTCGTCATCATTCCTCAGAACGATATAGAAACGATCGCGACACTACTGAGAAAACAGAATGATCGCGACTCCGAAAAATAATTTGAATGAGAAATATATATTTGTTTTCATTTTTAAGTATTATTATTATATTTAGTATAATTTTTATTAAATTCCTTATTTTCATTATTATGATTATATTCCTTATCATTATTTAATTATTTAAATACATTATAAATTTCTTTCTATTAAAATTATAAAATTCCTTATTATGCTAAATTTTCTGCTTATTAATGTTATTATTATTATTAGTTTTGTACTTCAGTATATTACTTATTAAAAATAAATGTATTAGTTTTATGAAAAATGTTTAATATAATTCATAACATTATTAAATGCCTTATTATTATGAAATGTATTTATTTATTAATTAATGATTCTTCTTCTTCTTCTTCTTCTTCTTCTTCTTCTTCTTCTTCTTATTATTATTATTATTATTATTATTATTATTATTATTATTATTAGGTATTATATTAATGAAAATTATTAAATTCGTGATATTTTTAATAAAATTACATTTGGGACAATTAAAATGAAATAAAATATATAACTAAATTAAAATTAAGATAAAAATAATAATTCATGGTGGGAATATGAAGTTAACCTAATAAATGACGGTGGTTTTGTCATCTTCTTCTTTCATAGAAATTTGTTCACCGCTGTTTTTTCATCTTCTTCTTCAACCGAGATTTGTCTTCTGGTGAATGAGTTGTTGAATAACCCAAGTGTGAGAATCTTTCATTTCTTCAAATCCAAAGTTCGGACGGTAGATCTTGAGTTCGGTTGTTGGCGTCTGCTGTCGTTTTTTCTTATTGTTCTCTGTCTTTATCGCCGTCTGTTGGCTTCTGCCGCCGGCTCTGTTACAAGTTGTTTACATATATAGGTAATGTTTTATATCGTTAAAATGTTGGCATTTAGCTTTTTTATGAATTTAACGTAACAAATTGTTGGTTTAATATAATAGAGTTTTTTTTAGTTTGGATCTTTGGTACGCCTTTGTTTTCTGATAATGTAATTTTTCTGATTGTTACTTAGATTGTGCGTCCTCGTATGAGATTACCAGGGTCTTCACCTTCTGAAGCAAACGTCAATCCTTGCCTTCAATTTAACAGGCGTGAGAGTCAATTAAGGTATGCAAGCTTGAAAGATTGTCCGATCATACCGAATAGAGAGTATTAATTGAATTGGGAATTGCAGAGCGAGTTAATGAAATGTTGAATAACATAGGATGGGACAAATTTGGAAATTTCATAGAAATACGTATCTTGAATTAACGTTAGAATTTTTGGCAACTTTGGAGTTGATCTTCAACGAAGATGGTAGTGTGATGAATTTGATATTTAGATTGATGAATAAGACGTGTTCTTTCTTTACATGAATTGAATAGTATGTTTGGGTTTCTACGCAGCGATTTATATGGATATCAAGATGATTTTAGGCCTAAAAATTACAAACTCTACAAATGTCTTCTCTCCAAGTAGGTCTAAATCGTCTTCTTTAGTGGACCCTACCTTTCGATATCTTCATAGGTTTTTAACTAGATATTTGGTAGAGGAGATAGCCAAGTTGCAGTTTCTAAACTAGAATTGTTTGTTTTGTGGTGAATGGTGCATCGTAAATACTTTAATGCTGGTATGTTGTTAACCATGCATATGATGGATGTGGCGAAACAAAGCTATGGCAAAAAAGTTGTCGGGACATTTGTGACCCAAATTGTTGAGTATTATGGTTTACCTAATGAGAAAACAAGTATGCAATTAGTTTCTGGGAATTCTAGTTTACATTTCCACTGCTTGGTGCCTATGAAGATTATTAGGCGACAAGGTGCTGGTTATGTTCTTATTAATAACGAGATAGTACAAGCTTCAACTGGTACGCAGAGTTGCGGCGAAGTAGGTGAAGGGACAGAAGAGGACGACGCTTTGCCACATGAAGGTACGCGCTTAAACAATGCATCTAATTCGGTTGATTATCAATCGTTGGCTAACCAAGTTACTACATTTGAACGACGGACGAATGAGAAATTGGACAAGATTGAGGCTAATATAGAAAAGCACTAGACGAATGACAGATTGGCCAATATTGAGGCTAATATTGTGGAGATTAGGAACTTGTTAGCGAATTTCTATCCTCGGTCCAGGAACCATCCATCTACATCTTAGTATTGTATTCCTATCTTTTACATTTACTATTTTCATTGTTTGTTATAAATTGTTTTTTAGTTTTGTTGTTTGTCTTACTCAATGCTGTTTGCATCTTAGACCTGTTATTTAATTTGTTATGATACATGTTGTGTATGTTCTTTTTTAATGGTTAAAGATTTTTGATTTTTCAATGAGCTAGATTGAAATTATAAATGCATAATTTCAATGAATAAATATAAGCGTGTGCATAAAGTAATTGACTTGGAGTTGCCTTCAAAGGATATTAACTTGTTCTGATAGATGAATGACATTTTCTTTTGGTTAGAATTTGAGACCAATTATAAGCATTCTTTCATGGTTAAGCTAATCTATAACTAGCTTGCAATTACCAGAAGTAGTAACATCAAAGATCAGATCTACCAATTCCACAAAATTGACGATGACAATTTTCTGAACTACTACTAGTATATGAATCAATGATGAATGAGGTGTGAAAGAAAATTCAATTTCTTTGACATCTTTGAATACGACACGATTGAATCCTTATAATAGAAAAGCCAATAGTATCATTCATTGTGTATGAACTGTTAAATTCTCATTTATTGTTTCAACCGAATTCAATAATAATAATAATAATAAAAGTATTATGAATAAGAACAATAGTAACTAGACAACTAATTATAATAAATAATAATAACAATAATAAATTAATAACAATATGAAGAAAATTGTTATCTCTGGGCCAACTGATCAAGTGACTTATTTTCTCTCACTGGTAAGAAGTGGGCTGACTTAGGCAACCGATATAGCATCATTCTGCCTCGGAGTCTTAGGCAGTCCCATGATGAAGTCTATAGTAATTCGTTCCCATTTCCACTCCAGAATGGGCAACAAATGGAGCTTCCCTATTGGAGCCTGGTGCTCAGCTTTAACTTACTGGCACGTCATATATCTAGATACATACTCCGCCACTTGCTTCTTCATTTCAGGCCAATAGAAATGCTGCTTCAGTGTGTTATACATCTTGGTAGTACCAGGATGCATGGCATAGGCAACCATATGAGCTTCCTCAAGTATCTCCTTCCTCAGATCGTCTACATTAGGCACACACAGCCTCTACTTCAACCATAAAGTCTCATCCCTCAACTCAAACCCAGAATCCATATTCATCTTTACCTTTTCCATAAGCTTCACTATATTGGGATCTTTCCCCTGAACTTTTCAAATTCTATCATGCAACATTAGTCTCAGCTTTAGTGTAGCAATCAATGCCTCGTTCTGCTCCAGATTCAACTCCACATTCAGGCTCTCAAATGAATCAAATTAGGCAGCCTCGATAACTAAATCTTAGCTGCACTGATATAAGACTTCACCCCTCAGTCCTTATAGAAGAACTCCTAAAGCTCACTCTGCCTCTATCTCGGCCTCTCTGTCTAGGTCCACTTTCTCTACTCTGTTGGACCATAGCATCACTCCCAGATCGCCCACTCACTTCAGACTGAGCTCCCAAAGTAGTAGGACAATCCCTGATACGGTGGTCAAATGAGTCACATTTGAGGCAAGCTCTACTTACCCTCCAACACTCACCACCGTGCCTCCTCTCACAATACTCACATACTGGAAACTGATTCTGTACTACACCCCTTCCACTACCAATCTGTGAAGATCTACCCCTCTACCCAGATCCTGACTGCCTAGATCCACTTAGTAGTTTGAATGCTCTATTCTGGCGCTTACTGAATCTTTCGCCAGAACTGCCTTGACTCTAGCTAGGCCTCTTCCCTCTGGACCCTTGCCCAATCTCTACTTGTCTCTCTCTCAGTAGCTGCTCAATTCTAATTGAATCAGCTCTCAACTCAGTGAAAGTACCCAAGTCTAAAAGTGCCAACCTTGTTTTGATCTCCATCTTGAATCCATTCTCAAACCTCCTACACTTGTCTTTTTTTGTAGGAATCAGAGCAGTAGCATAACCCATCAACTCATTAAATCAGATCTCATAGTCAGCCACTGACATCTTACCCTGCTTCAATTCCAAGAACTCCTTCATCTTCATGTTCAAATAGATCTTGGGCATGTAATTATCTCTAAAGACCCTCAGAAAGTCTTCCCGCTTCAATTAGTAAGGCCTAGTGGTACTACCTGGGACAGCCTTCCACTACCAGTCTGTGAAGATCTACCCCTCTACCCAAATCCTAACTGCCTAGATCCACTTAGTAGTTTGAATGCTCTATTCTGGCGCTTACTGAATCTTTCGCCAGAACTGCCTTGACTCTAGCTAGGCCTCTTCCCTCTGGACCCTTGCCCAATCTCTACTTGTCTCTCTCTCAGTAGCTGCTCAATTCTAATTGAATCAACTCTCAACTCAGTGAAAGTACCCAAGTCTGAAAGTGCCAACCTTGTTCTGATCTTCATCTTGAGTCCATCCTCAAACCTACTACACTTGTCTTCTTTTGTAGGGATCAGAGCAGTAGCATAACCCATCAACTCATTAAACCAGATCTCATATTCAACCACTGACATCCTACCCTGCTTCAATTCCAAGAACTCCTTCATCTTCATGTTCAAATAGATCTTGGGCATGTAATTATCTCTAAAGACCCTCAGAAAGTCTTCCCGCTTCAATTAGTAAGGCCTAGTGGTACTACCTGGGACAGTCTTCCACTACTGGTAAGCTGGGCCATACAGTAAGGACATTACATAGTGGAACCGCTCATTCAGCTCGTAGTCCATCTGATCAAAAACCCTTTTCGGCCTTTCCAATCACCCCTCGGCCTCAACAGGGTGTGTGCTACCATAGAAATCCATAGTCCCTTGCTTCCGCAACCTATCATACCTCCACTCCCTTCTCTCGGGAACTCTAGGAGGCATTACCTCAGGTTGAGGTACAGAGGACTCTCTACTAGCTTCTACCAATCTTTGGTCAACTGGTTGATCAATTTAATCACCTAGAGCGGATGACCTATAAAAAACAATAATTTCAATCATTTTCTACATTTCTCACGATACTTCATGCTTAACATTTCTATATGTCCCAACAGATGCCAACCATGCTCTGATACCACCTAAATGTAGAGCCCCCTTACTAAAAGGTACACACCGGAACTCCTGGAGGTTATTTTAGTACGTAGCCTATGGTAAGGGCGGGCTACTATCGATCACTACATTCACTTCATATAGCATCATCTCATTATTCACTTATAAAGCATCATAAGAAAATCACAATATTTTTAAACCAACTTTTTTCCTCATTTCACTTCACAAAAATCGAAAGTCTACATTGTACTTTTAAATACTTACTACATGTACATCATCAAAACCTAGTACTAAAGTACTACATAAAAGAGGAAAATATACAAAGTCTATCTAATCTATCCAAAAATCCCAGCTGAACGAACTTTGTGCCATAACTTCTCTTGCTAAATCACAATCTACACGGTTGGTAGAGCCTCTCAGTAGCTAGAGTAGTCTCTCGATCCTGAAAAGACAACGTTGCAATTTTGGTGAGTTTTGCGAACTCAGTGAGGTAACCATCATTAATGGTTCACTCAATTCATGCAACCCATCATTTCACATAACAAATATTTCACAAAATTGCACTTTACGTCAGTATCACATTTTCACTTAAGTATAGGCAAAATTTTGCATTTTAATCAACCAAACATACTTATCAAAATGCATATGGAATGTTTATGAGACACTTTACCAATTATTACGTTGTTGTGACCGAGTGCCTGAATTGTCCCGTATCCATTTTAGATATCGGGCTCATTATTGACTATCCCTTATTCGATGAGGATATAGGGCTTATTAGACATCGTGAGCCTTAGGCTCTTAATCATTGTTTAAGCTTGAGGCTCTTTGCACATGTTGAGCTTTAAGCTCTAATCGGTGGCTACTCTGGTCATAACTGTCATTATCTGATCATGCATTCATGTATGGAATGCATCTCACATTTTCAATCAATCATGTCATAACACATTTAGCTCTTCACATTAACATTCAAGCAGTACTTCAATATACATTCACATTTCACAGTCATCGGACCTTCTATCCGGAATCAACAATCAAACCTCATTCATTCAATCATTTTAAAACAGAAATTAAGCACACGAGTAATTAAGTGGGACCGTCTAGGTTACTCACAAGTTTCTCTCGAAGCTAATTCCTTGAAGTTCCGGCAACGTCTAGAGGTTGACATTCTAGTTGCTCCTTTATATCAAACACCATATACATATATCCCAATTTGTACAATCTTAAGTGTTTAATAATGCATATGTATGAAATGAAATATGTATAATGCATGTTCATGACAATTCTGAGTATTTAGCCATAAATTTCACCACAAAGTCATTCTCATATCAAAATTCATCTAAGTACAATATATACTTAGGTTATGCCTTACTAAAACCAGTAAAATCTCTATTCCTTTTTCATTAACTCACTTCAGATTTTTTTCCAAGTCACACTTTCGGTTCTACTGTTCATATTCAATTAGAACGTGAAACTAATTTAGTTTGGTCATAAACTCTTTTATAAAAGTGTTATTCTATGTCTTATGTTTCTATTGACACCAAAATCACTCAATTTGGTTCAGTAATTTGGAGGATATGCCTCAAACATTTTCGGGGTGTTCATATTCAAAAATAGTGTACTATGCATAACTTCCATCCAAAAATTAATCATCTTATAAACTGAATCACAATTCGAATTCTCATATGATTTGTATCCTATGTCTCTAGTTTATTCCAAATCAAATATCATCTCATTTGGACTTCTAGAGAAGAAGTTATGGTTAAAAGAAACAAGACTGTCCAGTTTGCAAATTTGTCTCGGGTTGTTAGATCAATTGCAAGTCATCATTACTATTGAGGAAAACAGTAACTTGATGTGACAATTAAACATGAGTCTTGCAATTAACTCATGGGCATGAGAGAAGAATGTCACGGGGGTGCAGGAGTCATGGGTGTGAGAGGACATGAGTGTGCAAGATTCATGGGTGGGACAGATAAAGATAAAAATTGGGTGAGAGAACAAGTCAAACCCATCCACGTTTATCACTCAATCTCTCTCAATTAATTTCATATGGCCATAATTTTTTGTGAAAAGGTAAATCAATGTCTTACGAGTCCAATGGTTTAACTCTCATCTCATTTAGAGGTCGGACGCAAAAGATATTGCCAAAAAACCATCGGATGTTTATCACCACTGAAAACTTCAAAGTCGCTATCGTGCAATTCTTTTTCTTCTTTACCAAAATCTCTACTTCAAACCTCTGTAACTTTTGATCCAGAACTCCAAAATTCCAAATTTTATATCAAAAGAAAGCTAAAAGAAAGATATACAACTTTAATGCAGACCATTTTGTCAAAATCTTCCTAGATCAGTACAGTAAATTCATGGAATTTTCAGATCAAAAATTTAACTCTCTTACTATTCATTCCCAGAAATTCTCAGACTTCATGTCAATTTTTGAGACTCTTAATGATAGAAGTAAAATTTTGTATCTTCATTAAAACTATATCCATATATCTCTAGTTTAATCAAAATTAAGAATCATCTCAATTGAACAACTCTAGAAGAAGTTATGGCTAAAAAACTAAAGCATACGCAGTGACCATTTTTCAATCCATCATCTTCAACTTTTTTTTTCCAGTTTTTTACATCTAACATATTTGTACAAAGATCATCCTTTTCTACTCCATCTACTCCTCATTCTCTACTACATTTCAACTCATCTCTACGCTCAACCATTAACACAAACAGGTTATAGACGTATTTCTATACTCATCAACTTCCAATTCTCATTAAAACATCCATTTCATAACCAATTCTTCTTTAAAACATGTGTAGCATAACTCATAGTTTCTTACTCATCATATACAACATCAATCATCCATCAATAACTCCTAACCCATTATTTAACTTTTACATAAAACAAACATCAATATATACACATATATATGTTCATTTCTTCACAAACATTCTAGCATATACAAAACTCCTTATCATGATCATTCAACCTCCATAAGATTTATAGCTCATCAATAAAAGCAAGAAAATTACACACTCTTTACCATTCACGATACTGACATATCCAAAACACCATTTCATGAGATTGACCTCTAAATATCATCAAAAATGCTTCATTTAACCAAAACTCATGATATTTAACAAGATACTTACTTGATTTAGCTCCAAATCCTTCAAGAAAACACCAACCCTATCTTTGTTGACAGCCCACGTACATCACCATTTCAAGGTGGGAGGTTGGTTTTCTTGTGAGGAATGAGGAAGACAAGAATGTGAGAGTAGCAAGTGAAAGATGAGAGCAAAGTGTTGATAGTTGGGTGAGTGATCTTAGGAGTGAAGAGGAGAAGAAGAAAAGAGATAGAGAAGCCACGAAAATGAAAAAGAAATGAAGAAGACAGAGTCACAAAGTGGGTAGAGAAAGCAAGAGTGAAAATAAAAGATAAAATACTTACTGGTCTTTCAATTTGGAAAACACCGTGAAAGACAAAACAAGGAGGGATGTTAAAATTAAATGAATAGTAATCTAAGATATGGTCACTTGCCACATGTCATAATCTTATAGGTTCAAACTAGTTCTTTTTTTAAACTAATCCAATCAACTCCAATTTCTACTCTAATTGTCTCCAAATTTTAATGACATAAGTTATTAAATCTCAAAGTTATTTATAAAAATTTTCACTGCTATTAGAAAATAAATTCTACTACCATTTATCAATTGTCATGTCACTTGACATTTTTTTAAAATCCAAAATTACCCATATTTTCAAAATTTTTCTAAAATTCTCCAAAAATTCTAAATCAATTTATACACTCCTCAAATCAATTTTCAATATATAAAAACCACATTTCCCAATATACTCACATTTATAAACAATTATACCTTGAATACCAATGAATGCATGTACAGTCATTTTAAATGTGCAATATTTCACTATTTACCTGTATGCGTATGTCATAGTATGCATGAGCATGAGAAATGTATTTCTAAACTCTCATTAAATACTCATATTTATTATTCTAATATCCCAAAGATAATGGGATGTCACAAATAGACACCAACAACATTAATATCAACATCAACCATAGAGAAGTAGCAATAGTAGTAGTAGCAACGACCCCATAAAATGCCATAAATTTATCTAACATTGACCCCACTCTCTTTAATTATCTTAGAAAATCCTGATCCTAAAACTTTAATGTTCATGCATCCAATGTCAGCAGTGGTAGAAAATTTGTGAAATACTTGCAGAAGGATGGGGTTGTGGCAGCGGATCTTGGTGCTGATGAAGGAGGATTAGATATGATTGAGTCTTAACAAGTCTTTGATCTTTTCAATAGATAGTTGTCATGGTTGCTCAATTTGAGCCGCAAAGAGCTCTGGAAAGAAGGTGAGTTTAGTTTCTTATTTATTAAATTTTCTTATTTATCGCATTTATATATTATAAAAACATATTTTTTTTTTATAGAAACTATCAATTTGCAATCTATCATTCATGTAGGATTAAGGAGTGGGAGTTTTTGGGGTTATACTTTCAGGCCTAACCTGGCCCAATCATTGCTTTAGGCCCAATTAGGATTGGATGAATTATTTGAGTAAACCTGAACTATATAATCTAGGTTTAATCGAGCTTCAGGATCACGTAACTTACACCTACAAACCCTATTTGAAGATAAAATGAATAAAATCAACTCTAAACTATATTGGTCCCATAAAATAATGCAAAAATGGGAAATTCCAAACTGTGTTTGAAGCTTTGAGGATAGTCAATCAAAAACCAAATATGTGAGAGTTCAATTATATTTATCACGTGTCTTGTTAATTAATCATTTATATAGTTTAAGATTTTATTAATCTTGATAAAATAAAAAATTATAACCCTACCCATATACCCAATAATAACTCGATCCACCACCCAATGCAGTTGTTTTAATTTTTTCCTAAAACTCATTTGATTCCTCTCTTCACCACCTTCTCTCAACGCCCTTTTTTTCGCAAACCCATTTTCAAACATCCATTTTCTAAGTTTAGGCTTGACTAATTCATTGATTTATGGGTTTTTCAAAGCTTAAAGTATGATCTTATCATCATTGTCTATTCTACGTCTAGAATGACCAATAATGAGTTGCTCAAAAGATTAAGCTTAGAAATTTTATCACCTCCTAATAATCAAATTTGAACTGAACTCATTTGTGATACTAAATATATTCTCTACGTTGTTGCAACAATCTTCTTTTGAAGAAATACCGATAGTGATCATATCTCCAAAGAATACCATGGCTTAAATAATGAGATACCAGATCAAGTTCCCGTAAATTCCTTTTCTCATAACATAAACTACTACGTACATTGTTTGAAACTAATTTCTGGTCATTTGGATTTGTGATGTCAGATGCTTAGAGAGGGATTAGAGGGTTCTAAAGTAAAACCTACGAAGCTATCAGAAGTGAAAGAGATCATATGGCGCTAGAGCGAATGGAGTAAGAAAAGACGAGAAAGGCATCAAGAGAAAGCTATGCGATAATTGTGAATCACATGTTCTCACTCTGTCCCCAAAGTCCATGCCACCATCATCATTATTACTAAAACAGTCCATGTTGGTGCTCGAAAATGGACTATGGTCTATGGAGGGAAATTGTGTTTCGGGAGAAAGTGGTGAACAAAGGCACCAAATGGGTTTCGGAGAAAATATAAATAAATAAATAACAGATCGAGTCGGTGGATTGATTATTATTAGGTATCCGAGTGGATAGTTTTTTCTTTTGTTAATAAAATGTGGCATTAATTACCACATATCCAATCACTGTCATCTTAGCGACATTTAATGGATAAAAATATCGTTAAGTGTTTATTATGGACTTTTTCATAAAATATAAGAGGCTCCCACTTGACTTTTAAATTATTTAAAAAATTAGTGAAATTTATGAAATCAGATGAGAGGTTGGTGTCTTTCGTCCCATAAAGTATATGGAAAATAATTAACAATTTATAAAACAAAATAACTATAAATTTATTATAAAATAAAATTATAATTTCTTAATATGCAAATCAATAATTACAATCTATAATAAAATTATTATTAAATAAATATACAGATTTATAATTATATTAAGGACTAAACATTAAAATATTTAATTGAATATTGACTAATATAGAGTCCCTTAATATCATCATCCTTTTTCTTTATTATAATTACTTGAAAAAGAATCAACAAGTTTTAGAGTAATAAATAATTTAACTAAATGCATATTTTAAATATATAAACAAGATAATTCATAATTACTTATATGAAATAATCACCAGATACAACTCCTTTTACACTCATCCTAATCTCAAAAGTAACAAGAGACCTTATTGTTTCTCGTTAGAGTGAAATGTATGATGAATTTATCATTTTTTAGTCAAACTAAATGCACATTTCAAAGACATTAAATTAGGAATAATCAAAAGATGTTTAATTAATATATCTAAATACTTTTTTGTATTTAAATCCTTAAAAGCTCCCACTTCTTTTACTATTATTTAAACTAGTAAAAGATTCAACATCTGAGTGATGTTATTTTCTCTGTTACAAAATCAAGAATAATGAGTAAATTATTATTTAATAATTCATAAAATTAGTTACTGTGTAATTGCAATAAAATATATGATAGCAAAAGTAAAGATAAGTCAATTTGTAAAAAGAGTCTGAAATAGGAACATATACAGCAATAACACCTACTATAAATCTCACTGAGGTGCAGAATTTGGGGAGGTCTAGTGGTATGCAACCTTGCACTCCTAACTAATAGAAAGTTATTTCCAAAGCACTTTGACTAATACTTTTAAATTTCTTCTACATCTCATTGATCATACTTATCGAAAATGGAGAAGAATTCTTTCAAACATTTTTTACATGCCTTAAAAATAAATATTGTTTTGAACTAGAATAGAATAATATCATGTTATAAAATTATTTTAATAACTTGTGAAGAACTTCTTCATGTCATTCCTTATTAGTGAATGAAAAATTAAAAAAAATCTTTATCTAATTGTTCCTAATGAATCAAAAAATGCTTATAATACAAAGTACAATCAATCTTTATATAGTATAATTCCTTATCAGGCATTCGTTTGCTTTTAGTTTCTTCATTACATTCAAATGAAAAGTACAACAGTCTTAGTTTCTTCATCACATTCAAATAAAAAGTTTTATAAGTCATCTCAAGGACCTTCTTAAGCTTTGGAATACAATTTTTTGAAATGTTCATATTCATTTCAATTTTTAGCAACATATTCATCAATCATTTTTAGTTATGATTGCATATAAGATTTAGACTATGTCACAAAAATGTAATAAAAAAAAGAAATCTATTGTAAAATGATAAATATTTGTTGCAAGATAAAACTTAAGAGAGCTGACAATATTATCATTATAAGTGAGATTGATAAAAACAATTTATCAACCTTTATTAAGCCAACCAAGGAACCATTTCACTCACAAGTGATGATCCATCAAAAATGAGGTTTTAATGACTTAAAAATATCTCTTTTTTTGCAATTTTATTTGTGCTATCAATAAATGAGTAGTAATGTATACGTATTCATCTTTTAGTACTTCATTCTTCCAATTTTCAAAATTCAAGCAAAGACATTCTCGAGATTCAATCAACTCTTTATATTGATTCTCTTTCTCAATTAATATAAAATATTATATTATATTTACAAGTAAATCTACTAATTGGTTGATATGTTGAGCGAGAAGTAAGGCTTATCACATATCTATATGAAGTCAATTTAAAACAAATATGAAAGGAAGCTTACTTTAACAATCATCATATTAATGCCTTATGCAATTCAATATAATCATATTTTATATTTTCAAATGCAATAATACCATTAAAATATGATTTTGTTCCAATCACTTATTGTTTGATATCATTCTATTTTTCATTTGATATTTTTCTAAAATGAAGAGAAAAATGAGAGGTATCACTTTTGGATTGAACAAAAAATTCTTTCTAACAGTAATTATATTATGTTTTAAATTTTTTATTCCTTCTTAATAATAATTTCTATATAATAGATTAAAAAAATTAAACTATTTAATTTTTTCTTATTGATGAGATTCACCGATAGATATCAAGCCCAAGCCTAAGCCGAGGCTCGATCAAGCCTTAAGATAAGGAGCCTAAGCTTGACTTGATTAGACTTTAGACTACCTAAAGCCAGATCTTGC
>JANQBM010739784.1:0-14755 GCA_025594535.1 Erythroxylum domingense | reverse complement strand
ACTTGTAAACAGGAAACTGTACAGTATATAACTATACAATATATCAGTAGACTATTTTGCAAATTTTAAAAATTTCAAGGACTATTTCATAAATATAAAAAATTGCCCGAAACGGTACCCGGTATTGACCGGTACCGGTACAGTACCATTCCAGAACTCAATCCGATACTGAGTCCGGTACGGTATTCGCAACATTGGTTTGAGCTCATCAACTTAAATTTATAAGATAATTATTACCTGTTTAGATGAGCTTATATTAATAGAGATTTTGTCAGTAAAATTTTTTTTAAAAAATTTAAATTTGAAATTTTTAAAAAGTTTTATTTTAACTTTTAAAAAATTCATTTATATTTAAAAAGTATTTTTGAAATGTACGACTAAACACTCTTTTTTCTTAAAAATAATTTTTAAAATGAAAAAAAGTACATTTTTACTCTCCAAAAATTGAACCAAATATACACTTAGATACTAATTGAATTAGTTATATCACTTTAAAAAAGCTAACATAACTGAAAGATTTGGAAAATCAAAGTATAGAATATGAGCAATCTGAAGATATCTTAAGCCACCTGTACTTTATTAATTGTAAGATGATTTACACCATAAAATAATCTCTCACTCTATTCTACGGATGTTTTTCCCTCTCTTTATTTATTTTACTCCTTTATTTTTGGTCCAGATCTTTCTTTTTTGTTTGATTGTTATTTTGATGAGATTTTTCCTTGTTGGACAATTTTGTCTTTTTTTATTATGTTGGATAATTATTAATTGTATTTTCAGTTTTTCAATAACTTATCAATTAAGTTACATTATTTGATTCAGATAAGGGTAATAAAGTGACCTAATAAATGATCTAAATTAATGAGTCAAAGTTTAGGAAGAAAATAAATTCCGATTAGCGTAGACCGGACCCATATTAAGCTTGTAATGAGGAAATTTAATATAGAAGCTATATATAAAGGAAGGTTTGTGATTGGTTAGCGCATGCGATGTCCTCCCACGTGGCTCCACAGGGTAACGGATGCAATTGTACGTGTCTCACGCGGACAGTTAAGGGTGCGGCGCGGATGGCAGCAATTCAGACACGTGGCGGCAGGTGCATTAAATACAGTGAAAGTGCGAGTGCACGTGGGGGCGCGTGCTAGACGCTTCTCGCGTGTTGTTACATGCAGTTGTGTTAGCGTGACGCTTGCTGACGTCAACGCTACAATGCTGTTGACATCAACACCAAAAAAATTTTAAAAAATTTTCAGAGTTCCCATAAAGTTGCCTTGGGTCCTTTTGCGTCAGTTTCCAGGTCGGAGGAATTTTTTAAGTGATTTTTTAATTTTTTTGGATTTATTATATTTGTAATTGGATTTTGGAAAAAAGTTTTAAAGCTTTTTTAAGCTAATTTTGAGTGCATTTTCATGCTCCAAACTGCATAAAGGAGACACTTAAAGTTTTATGTCTCGTGTAGTAGGTTCGGTATTTAGGAAAGTACAATAGTCACTCTTATTGAGAATTTTTAAATAAAAGTCTCAAATAAAATTTAAAGACGATGTTTTCAGTACTAGTATATGATTATTTGACTGTGTATTTGATTTTTACATTTACAGCTAATTTTCACATACATTATGCCCATATAGAATGTGAGGATGACATAAAGATGTATCCCTTGTGTTTGTGGACTTTCTAGGGTATTGATGAGGATGTAGTCACCAAAGTGGCCTTTTAAGTCAGTGTTTTAGAATGTTCTGCTTACATATTGGGGGATGTCTCTAGCCTTATGTTTGGTTATTATGTCCAAAGATGCTAGCCTTACATAGAGTTTTAAGATGTTTGTAAAGGCATTAGATGGAGGAATATAGTTGCTTAAATGATCTATTCACCTAAAGATGGTAGTGTCATGAGGGTTGATGGTTTGTACTCTGGTAACTTTTATGTGAGGGTCTAATTGTAAATATTATGTATTAAGCCCAAAGGTGTTTCATAATATGTGTGATTGACTTCTTGTTATAGATACTGCTTTAAGTATCGTTGTTATCCTGTAGTTATACTGATATTTACATTGTATTTTCTATTTTGTAGTCACCTTTTTTGTAAACAACAGTGTTATCACGATTGAGACCTTAAATGGTTTCAATTTCAAGAAGTGGAAGAAGGATGTTGAGTTTGCCTTGTAGATGGTTGAAGTCAATATAACGATGTATATTGAGAGGCCTTCTCCACTTACTAATATCAGCTCAGAAGCTGATAAAGCAGCAATTGCAATCTAGGAGCGATCAAATAGGATGTGCTATTTGACTATCAAGAGGTCGATCCCAAATCATCTGCTCAGTAGATTACCAGATATGGTCTTATCGAAGGAGTTTATGGATAACATTTCACAGAGGTACAAGGTGTCTTCTCATACAGAGCATAGCACCTTCAGAGTACATTATCAGGATGGTTCACCTTCAGAGTAAGCTAAATACTCTTCCTCGAAAGTTTGAGATGTTGGCTACCTTCTACATCTCTCAGAATGAGGCCTGGGATATCAATGTCTTGATTTCTTGGTGTCCTGCAGTTGAGGAGAAGACTAAGAGTTCTCCTCATATACTTCTATTTGCAACTGCCAAAGATAAGGGGAAGGCTAAGCCCCAACAGCCTAAAGGTAAGAGTAAGAAACTCAAATCCTCTCCACAGATTCAGACTGGACAGTCCAGCATTGCTAAGGGCCCATATGACATAAAGGAAAAGAGGTACTTCTTCTGTAAAAAGAAGGGGCATAGAAAGGTCGATTAATACAAGCTGTGGAAGGTTAAGCAGGAACTATCAGGTAACTCCTCAACCTATATGATTCATGAATCCAATGTAGTTATAACCACACCAAGTTCTTGATGGTTAGATAGTGGAGCTTCTAATCATATTTCTTCCACAATGCAGGGGTTCACATCTAGGAGAAGTTCGACTTAATGAGAGGAGAAGCTGATGGTCAACAAAAATGAAGAGATGGATGTTTTGTTTGTAGGAGATGTAAGCTTGAACCTCGATACAGGGTTTGTATTAGTTTTACGAGACACATTTTATATACCGTCTTGTAGACAGAACTTGATCTCTGTATCAGTTTTGGATAAAGAGAGCTATCATTTTGTATTTGATTCTTCAGTTGTAAATATTTATATTAATACAATACATATCAAAATTGCCTTTTTATCCTACGAATTATATAGAATGCGTCTTATACCTAACAAAATGTATGCCTCTTCTTATTTTGCTACACCTATTACTTGAAAGAGAACCTTCATAAAGGAAACATTGTACATGTTGTGGCATAAATATCTTGGCCACATTTCCAGGTAAAGGGTTGAGAGATTGATAAAGGATAACATTCTTCCAACTCGGAAACATGTATCGATTGTTGTAGGGGTAAGTTGACTAAGATAAAAAAAGGGGTCAACTTGTGCTTCTAATTTATTGGACCTCATACATATACACGTTAGTAGTCCCTATACGGTCACATTATGCAATGCTAGATTTTCTGACGTTTATAAATGATTATTCCCGCTATGGCTATGTGTTCTTGCTTAAAGAAAAATCTAAAGTTCTTGATAAGTTCAAGATCTTTAAGACTAAGGTTGAGAACCAATTAGAAAAATCAATAAAAATAGTTAGATCTGACAGGGGAGTGGAATACTATGGCAGACATGGGGTTGCAAGACAAGAAAAAGGTTCGTTTGCTAGGTATTTAGAATCAGTTGGAATAGTGACTCAGTTCACTATGTCAGGTAGTCCTGAGCAAAATGGCGTGACTGAAAGGCGCAATCGCACCCTAAAGGACATGATGATGTCAATGTAGAGTAGGACTAACCTACTTGAATACCTTTGGGGCGAAGTCATCAAGATGACATTGTATGTCTTGAATAGGGTCTCAAGTAAGTCAGTGCCAAAGACGTCTTTTAAACTCTAGGTTAGAAGGAAATCAAGCCTTACACACATTTGTGTGTAGGGCTACCCTATTGAGATAAAGATATATAATCCTTATGAGAGCTTATTGCAATTTCGTTCTACTTGTTGCTATTTAGTAGGTTATCTTGACCACTCTAAGGGCTACAAATTTTACTGTAGAGAAGGAGGGACCAGAACAGTATAATCGTAGACGGCTAAGTTTCTGGAATATAATATCTATGATGAAGGAGGATCATATCATACTCCAGGACGAATACTACGATTATTATGTATCCACCTATCATACAATCAAGTCCGGTGGATGAAGGTCTGAGTACCATACCTGTGCAGGCACAACGACCTATATTTGTTTAAGAATAGGTTTCTGAGGTACAAGAACCTATGCAATTGCGCAGATACACCAGAAAAAGGCGACCTGCTATCTCATCAGATTACATAGTTTATTTAGGTGAGCAAGACTATGATATAGGACATGTTGTGGATACAGTTACTTTTCAGAATCCATTTCTAGACCACATGCGTCCTTGTGGTGGGAAACAATGAAGGATGAGATGCAATTTATGAGGCATAATAAGGTATAGGAGCTTGTTGATTTAACTCAACATTGCAGGCCTATCAGTTGCAAGTGGCTATTTAAAATCAAGAAGGACACACAAGGTCAAGTTGAGCAGTTTAAGGTGCGTTTGGTTGCCAGGGGATTCACTCAGAGAGAAAGAGTTGGTTTCAATGTTACCTTCTCTCCTGTATCCTCGAAGGACACATTTAGAATGATTATAGCAATAGTAACTCATTATGACATGGAGCTACATCAGATGGACTTTAAAACCACTTTCCTAAATGGTGACCTTTATGAGGAGGTCTATATAGAGCAATCTAAAGGATTTAAGGATCATGATGCAACTGACAAAGTTTGTAAGTTGACTAAATCAATAAACGGTTTGAAATAAGCTTCCAAACAATGGTACATAAAGTTTGATAAGGTTTTGACCTCATTAGGCTTTCTGGAAAACAAAGTTGAAAGATGCATATACTATAAGATCAAGGGGAGCAAAGTTATCTTCCTATTACTATATGTGGATGATATCTTGCTCGTGTCAAATGATTTGACCATGTTGCATGAGGTAAAGCACTTTTGGCCAAACACTTTGACATGAAAGATTTAGGTGAAGCATCTTTTGTCTTTAGTATACAAATTCACCAGGACAAATCTCAACACTCATTGAGCCTCTCACAAAGAGCATACATTAAGCGAGTGTTACAAAGGTTTAATATAGCTGAATGTAAACCTTTTATAGCACCTATATCTCATAGCGAGAGATTATCTTTAGCACAGTGTCCAAAGAATGAAGTTGAGAGAGAGGCCATGAGGAATGACTTGTACTCTAGTGCAGTTGGTAGCCTGATGTATGCCCAGGTGTACACTAGACCGGACATTACATTTGCTGTTAGACTGTTGGGTCGATATTTGGCTAACCCAAGTATAGACCATTAGAATGCAGTAAAACGAGTGTTAAAATACCTAAAGGGTACCAAGGATTATAAGTTAAAATACATAAAAGCCAGTGATTTAAACTTTACAGGGTATACAGACTCTGATTTTGCTATGTGTCTGGATTATCATAAATCCACTTTAGGGTACATTTTATGTTGGCAGATGGTGAAGTATCGTAGAAGAGTGTAAAGTAGACACTGGTAACTTCCTCGACCATGCATGCAGAGTTTATTGCATGTTATGAAGTTACTACACAGGCAGTTTGACAAAGAAACTCGATTTCTAAGTTTTCTGTGGTATATTTGATAGCTAGACCCATTCAGTTATAATATGATAATCTTACTGAAATGTTGTTCAGGAACAACAACAAGAATATCACAGGATCTAAGCATTTAGAGGTCAAATACTTGACCATAAAGGAGTTGATTCAGAAAAGTGACAACGAAGTGGAGCATATCAGGACTAAAGGACTTCACCCACTAGTGTTTGTTAAACATGTATCCAGTATGGGCATGTTAAGGTCTTTAGACAATAGTAGTTAGGGATCATTGTATTTGCTTCTTAAATGTTTGTACATTTTAATGTATTATAACATTATGGTTATTTATTAGTATAGACGATCATCTTTTTATCCTCAGTAATAACTGTTCTTGTGTATAGTCATAATACACATGAAAACCTTAAGATTTGTGTTGATCTTAAGCATTTTAAAGGTCATTAGGCATATATAAAGATTGACCTTGAATCTATGTCATTTAGACGCATACAGTTTAGTATGAATATCCATAAAATTGATATGACATAAGGGGATATAAGGTATGATCCTATAAAGGTTCTTTAATGCAGTCTAGAATTTAGTTGGAGAACATAAAGGATTTCTCTAATGTTGTTTAGCATCTGGTGAGAGAAAACAAGGTTTTCTCTAATACTGTTTAGTATTTGGTAAGAGAAAACAGTATTTCTTTGCTGCAGTTTAGCACATGTAATTTAGCATAAAGTTGGAGAAATCGAGACCTACAAACGAAGATGATACGTATTAGATCATACAGGTATCATCCTAGTTTGCCACACTCTATTTCCCATTTATGTTAGTAAGGTATTAGATATTCGTGATTATATTGGACCTGTGTCACACATGACACATGTGTTTGATATTTTTTGGTATCGAAAGCCTTGTAGGACGGAATGTTGGACTTTCATTACCTTTGGAACTAATGTTTTTTATTTTTAAATTTGGTACCAATACAGTAGTGTGACTTAACCGAGTTTTCAAACTATTTTTAAACTTGAGTAAAATTGCAACTAATGATTATTTAAGGGGAGAACATTGGACAATTTTGTCCTTTCTCATTATGTTGGACAACTATTAATTGTATTTTTCGAATTTTCAATAACTTATCAATTAATTTATGTAATTTTTTCCAGATAAGGATAATAAAGTGGCCCAATAAATGATCTAAATTAATAAGTCAAAGTTCAGGAGAAAAATAGATCCTGATTAGTGTGGACCAAACCCATATCGGGCTTGTGATGGGAAAGCCTGGTATGGAAGCTATATATAAAGGTTAAGATTTCCTGCAGTTGCTAATATCATTCATAAGCATACAGATCCTCTGACATGTTAAGAGTGCTTACGTATTGAGAAAACTATAGAAAGACATCAATCACGTATCGGTGAACATTTTCCCTGAAGGTGCCGGGAGATTAGAGCTCGTTTTGGCCACGAAAACTGCTTCAGAAGTCAAGATGGAACTGAAATCAGGTACTCCGCATTTCCTTCATTTTTAACCTTTTTATGAACGATCTGGGACACGTAATAAGGTCTATACTACGTGTTACATTTCTTACCTAATACCTGTCTGTTTCCTTTCCCGTCTAGAGAAGGAAATAACAATTTCATTTAATTTTCAACTGTTTCTCATAGCTTAGATATCTTTTCAACCTTCTCTCGCCTTTCTCCATTAATTTCCTATGTTAATGGAAACTCACATACAATACTTTACACCTTTTCGATCAGTTCCTCCTCTTTCCCCCTCACTTTATGCTCTTCTTCCTTTAGAGCAATTTCAGTAGCTCAAGGTCCTCGTAACCCTTTTGGAGTCAAGTTGCAAGGGACTCTTCTACTTTTTGATAAGGTTAGATACCTCTCTCCATATTTTAGTTATTTCTCAGTAGGGTTATGAGTAGTTTCTCCCCTATTAAAATTCTTCTAGGGGTAGCTACTAAATGGTTGAGTACACTTGTGAACTTATTTCTTTCTCAATAGTTCAAAGTTCGGCCATCAGAATTTGGTCAAAGACATGTTTAGAGAATGCTCTCCTAATTGATGATAGTTTCTATTTATTCAAATTTGCAAAAAATTAGAGTACATAAAAAATTTTATATTCAGCAACTTGACATATACAAAGAAAGACTATACTCTTGGTAAAGTGGAGGCCAAGTTTAAGATTAAAAGATATAAAGCTTAAAAATATTCCTATCTAGATTAGATTCTATAGCTTGCCACTGTAATACGCCACTGCTAGATTAAGTCATCTAACTAGTGCTATAAGAAGATTATTGATGCAATTTTTTTATATGTGTAAGTTTTAACATTTAACCTCGATAATCCGTAAGTGTATGGGTCATTTGCGTAATACCTAAGGTGTCAATCCCACAAGGAGGGATAATATAATCCTAAATTCTAATACCAAATCAATACACAATATTCAAAATATAATGAAACTAAAACATGAATGCAATTCAATCAAGTAATTCAATTTAAGAATCAATCACGAAATATTAACAAAATTAGCAATTGTAATGCTAACATTCAAGAATCGACCTAAAGAACTACCAATAGAGAGAAAGGAGAATTTTTACCTATCTTTAACACTAACCTAATCGATTATGAATTATTGAATCATTGGTCCTAGACGATCCTGTGGTTGATTACTCTCTCTCAGGTTATAACCATTAACCCTAAATTATAAACCTTAATCAGATTATAAAAATTGGAATTTATCAATTAACAATCTATCCAAACCTTAAATAGATTTGAAGTTTTCCAATAGATTATTGGGAACCTATGTGAGATATCTCTTCACATTATTACCGATTTGACTAATTTCCCATTCTTATTAAATCACCTAACTCTCGTTAGCCTAATTTAATTATTTTCATTTGATTCACCTTCTTAGTCTATTACCGAATTATGCAATCTCAGAAATCAATCACAATGAATCCAAATAACATAAAACAATAAGAATTTTATTAAATCAAAGAAAAAAACAACCTGAAGGTGAGTTTAGACATCATCAACATTCACACAATCGTATCATCAACGGTTATTCCAATTCTATACATTAATAAAATTGAAAAAACATCAAAAACAAGATATGAATGGATGATAGAGGCAGCAATGTCGGGAAACCTCTTGTTTCAGGAAGTACTTCATATCGGCTTCTTCTCTACGTCTCTCTTCCTTCTTCTCTTTCTCAATCTTTTGATGACTCGCTCTAGGGTTTCTTAATGGTGGCTGATGCAAAAACTCCTTCTTTCTATTCTTGTTGTTCTATTTATGTTCTTTTGTGTTTAGGGTTAAACTAGGATTTTTCCGAGGTCCAAAAGGTCCAAAAAATCCTCAAAATGTGAAGTTTGGAAGTGGTTGCGCATATGATTGATGCAAGCCACGACCGTGGTTTACTTCTAAACCTTCTATCACGATCGTGGCATAGGCCAACAATGGTGCTTCTGTCACGATTGTGGGTCGTTGTTTAGGCCTAAAATGTCTCCAAAACTTCTCCATTCTTCGATGTTGACCTTGAAACACTAATAAACACATCAAAATACCTCAAAAAATAAGATTTAATCTCAAATACTTGTACTAACCTATAAAACACTTAAAACACAAATAATTAATAAACTAACACAATTCTAACCTAAACACATACTAAATGATTGAATTAATAACTAAAAACATATCAAACTATGTCCTAAAACATTATGCTTTACATTTATTAATTATTATGTCTAGATGAGTTAACATAAGTATTGGTTTTATAAGAATTCATATAGAGGATGAGATGAATGTTGAACCGTATGAGGCCTTATTAATGATGCCAATGGCAAAATCAGAATAATCCAAGGTAGATCTGGTTTTCTATTATTTGGCATAAGTCACTCATGCCTAACTACTCCATTCTTCTATGGCTTATTGTGCTAAATTAACTAAGCAAAATGGACAAAAAACACCATATTCTTCTAATTCTACGTATGTCCTCTTAAGATAAAGGAAGAATCAAGGCACTGCTTATTTTTCCTATGCCCTTTCTCCCAGTTTATATGGGAGAATATTTGAGAGTTGTGTCTTATCTCTAATGCAGGTATCACCTTCATGAAAGCTCTTGATTGGCTTCTGAAGCTGAATTATGTTCCTAGCTACAGCAAGCAGATATATATCATCTCCTTCACCTCCTCCATCAAGAAGATTTGGAGATAGAGAAACATCTGAAATTTTCCTAACATTGCACGCTCTAGAAATGAGGTTCTCTACTCTTTGATTTATGAAATCAGAGAGAAACTCCTTTGTACCCTAAAATCTAAAAGAGTATGTCCTAATCTAGCGTCATCGTGGAAAATCAATTAATATTTACACAGGGCAAACATTCTCATGACAGTAGATCTATAAACTTTTGCATAAAAGTATCTGAAAATCTTCTAGAGTTCTCCCCCTTTTTGATGTGTAGCACAAGAACTTTGGTCCATGCAACATGAAAATAACTTCTGATCCATGAGTAGTGAAGACAAGCAACACAAAACTTTGAAGAACAACCATCATCTGGTGCATCTCTTCTAGAATGCAGCGAACGCTTTTCTACCCAATCCTTAATTTAGATGGGTTTGGTGAATGGGGTAGGAAGCGATCTGCGCTCACCCCTATTTTAGACAAATGCTCCTTTTTTTATGTATGTTTTGTTAGACGTTGTCGTTGCTTTGTTATTGAGAACGAATTTTCTTGTGGGACATCCTATTATTAATACATTTCTTTACTTTATCCAAAAAAAAAACATATTGTAGAAAGACTCTAAAATGAGGTATCAAACAAATTATTTTAGTGAACTTCTTATTATTCATACTTAACCTATTCCTGTGATTAACCCAATGAACCATTTTCAATCCGCTAGAGAGGGAGAGTAAACTCACATATAGTCCTTCATTACAAAAGGATTATAAGTCACCTCAAGGTTTAGATAATTTTCCTAAAAAGCCAAAGGTGGATCTACAAACTATGAATTAGAAAGAAATTCCAAAATACTGCAAGTTAATCAGGATTCAACTCCTAAGAAAACTGAAACTTATACCAGTGGTACACCTGATAAAGCTATTAATGAAGATTAACCAGAAACTGAAGCTAGCACCTGATAAAATTATTTTTCACTTAGAATGAGTACTAAATGCCTTTTAAATTATTATCTCACACGTAAAACACTACATAGTAGTATTTAGCAATATTTTAAAAACCGGACTGGACATCGAACCGGTCGAAGGAAAAGTTTGAAGTTTA
This sequence comes from Erythroxylum domingense, assembly GCA_025594535.1. Lineage (NCBI taxonomy): Eukaryota > Viridiplantae > Streptophyta > Magnoliopsida > Malpighiales > Erythroxylaceae > Erythroxylum > Erythroxylum domingense. The sequence goes on along the minus strand of JANQBM010739784.1, from coordinate 3,788 downwards.
TAGGTTCAACCGATAGTGAACCATTATAAAACTAGTAAAACTTATAAGAATAAGTAAAAATAAAATATTTTATTGAAATAAAAAATACACCAATATCTATTATTATGTAATGAACTAATAATAAATAAATATGAGTTTAATATAAAACTTAAAATAACAATAAAATCAACATTGTATTTCTGAAGGAGGTTGCGTTTCATCATCGTCAAAAGCTCCAAATTCTCTAACGCTATTTAAATATTCGTAAACTACGCTTTCATCCAAAGTATTTGCATCAACTTCTTCTACTGCATTAAAATAAATTACAAATTAGTAATGTATAAAATTATCCTCAATTGTAAACTTGTAATACAGTATCATTTTAACTTAAATATGATCAAAATAAGATATGAACTGACCATCAGTAAATGTTCTTAATTCATTCATTGTGACAAATGCATTTTCTTCATAAATGGTCTTTTCAAGTTTATTATAATCAAGATCAGGCGATGGTTCTTCTTCTTCGATCAAAAAATTATTATGTTCAATACAATCAATATCAACTGGATCATATGTTCTCTTCTTACTAAACTCTCTAAACACATAATAGAGAAATTATAAAGTCAACAATAAAAATAAAATTATTGAAATAAAAACAAAACTATAAAATACATGTTCTTCATTCTTAGATTATAAGTAACGTAAACAAGGTCATTAAGTCTTTAATGTTCCAAACGATTTCATTTCTTTGTATGAATACATTGAAAAACACTCCAATTACGTTTACAACCTGATGTAGAAGTTGTTTGACTGAGTAACTTAATAGTGAGTTTTCTCAATATTGGAGCACTGTCACCGAATAATCTCCACCACTCATCTGTATTTTAAATTAATATTTATAATAAATAAAATATATATTATTAATAAGTAAATAATGGATTAAAAAATATAAAACATTAAAACTTACTTGGCTGTATTTTTTTGTCATAAGTTCTCTCTTTGCTGATGATCTAGCAAAACTTTCTAAATCTTCACGATACATTTTAATTTCATTTATTGCTTTTGATTGCTTTTCAATAGAGAAAATACCTTTGCATTCAATCACATCAAACAAGCCACCCACAATATTAATTGTACGTGCTTCTCCACTATAAAAGCAATAAGGATTGAGAAAATAAGCTGCTAAGTGGATCATTTGAGTAAGATGCTTATCCCATCGTCGATCAATAATATCTATATAAGGCTTGTACAATTTCTCCTTCTCTTTAAAAAGATTTATAGTTTTGTGAGCTCTATACATACCATCATATATATACCCCAAAGATAGCTTCTCATCTAAGTTAACAATCCTCAACAGCCTTATAAGCGGAGGCACAATCTTCACAATGATCAAGCAAGCATATCAAAATTTATTATCTAGAATAATAGCAAAAACTTCTTTTCCTTTTTCACTCTTTGATAATTTATGATTTGAAAAGTAGTTGCCTATTTTGATAAACACTTCTCAAAGTAATAAATGTAGTTGCAAATCTGGTAACAGTGGGACGCACGATCTCAACCCAATCTTCTTACTTTCTTAACCAGGATAAAATTGTGGCATGATTATACAAAAAAATTATGATCTTAGATGCGCGTGAAGCAAGACTAGAAATATCATCCATACTACCAATATCTTTTTAAATAAGATTTATACAATAGCAGCGCATGGAGACTAATAATATGCCCATACTTTGATTGTAATAAGTATCCAGTTGATACATAATTAGCTGCATTATCTGTAAGAAAATACACAACATTCTTCAGTCCAACCCACTCGACAATTTCAGAGAATAATTCAGATAAAGCATTAGCACTTTTTACCATGTCAAAAGCATCAACAGACTTGATAAAAGTTATTCCAATATTACAATAAACCAAGAAATTATTCAAGGTTCTTTGTCTTTGATCAGTCCACCCATCTGCTATAATAGTGCATCTCGTTGATTCCCAACTAGATTTATATCTATCCACAATTAACTGACATTTCTTTTTTAAATCTTAAAGTAAAGGCACACGCAGCTCATAATAAGATGGTACCTTAAATCCTGGACTTATTGCTGTTGTAGCATCAATTGCTTCTTGAAAATATGGTGAATTTAAAGCATTTAAGGAATACATGAATGATAGAACCATCTAGCCTATGGTCTTTTACATCGCAAAACAACATCCTTATCAAACATAAAACTTTTAGACTAGGTTAAGCACCAGGAGTAGTTGTTGGAGAAAAATAAGAATCTATTTCAATAGTAGCTTTTCTTTTTCCTTTATCTAATACTTGTAGTGTTTCATCATCTCTAAAAGATATATCATAAGCCTCTTTATTTTCCTTTTTCTTTTTCACTTGTTGCTGCAAATATTTTCCAATCATGTCACACACATCAAGTGGTATTTTTTTGCAAGAAGCAATATTACCCTTAACACCAGCAAGATGTTCTTTCATTCTAAAAATTCCTCCTCCTTTAAATATTCTATCGCAAAACATACACTTATATTGGATACTCCTATTAGTTGCTTGAGAAAAAGAAAAATAATTCCATGCTAGATTTGGACTTAGCATGAGTAGATGATGCAATATTCATCTAATCTTTTTCCAATGATTCTATATTCTCCATTATGATTTAACCTACAAAGTATAAAAAAGAATTAGGTATACTATGGTCAAAAGTTAAGACAAAAGTCTCCTACTTAAAATAATTCTTGTCATTAACAGTCACAACTCACAAGTTACAAGCTTAAAATTGTTCTTTAGGATACCCTTTTTTTAACAATTTATAAACCTTAGCTCATTGACTTAGGTAAATTGTAAATATATAAAATCGTTCTTTAATCTCTTTCTCATGCATATGACTAATTTCAGAAAATACAAAACCAATCTTCGAAGTCTATAATTTTGTGTTTTTGCATTTATTTAAGTGATTAAAGAGATAGAATACAAAAGGAAGTGGACCCCTAATTAATATCTACCTTTAGTTACATATGTATGAGAAATATTTGCAATAATCAACAAAAGAATTTTTCATTTACTCAAAAAATTCAATTAAAAAATAAAATAATTAATTAAATTATTGGAAATCTTTGCAATAGTCAATAAAAAAATTTTCATTACTCAAAAAATTCAATAAAAAATAAAATAATTGAGTAAATTATGAGAAATATTTGCAATAGTCAAAAAAAGAATTTTTAATTTACTTAAAAACTCATATAATCAACTTTTATAATTATAAGTTCAAAGCCTTTGAGTCCAGTTTATATCAACTTTGGCCAACACTCATATGATCAACTTTTATAAGTTCAATAGTTCAACACAAGTTCAAATCAACATATTAGATACATTTACAATATCAAACGAAAAGAGAAAGAAGGAATAGTGATTGATGACAAGGCAACAATAAGACTCACTTGCTCCATTGGATGAGTATGATATGAGGTGGGTAAGCCATGGAAGGGAAAGCATGCAATCTTAGAAGCAGTGGTTCACCAACTTCTTTAGGTTCTTTTACACGATGAATGAAATTAATTCACATACATTGAAAAAAACTAACAGCAGAATGATGAAATTGTGAGAATTGAATAAATCATTCAGAAATTCTAAAACAAAGGACTTGAACCAAATCACATATATACACCGAATACCAAATAGGCAAATACACTCACTTTTTAAGCTTTACTCCAGCAATCACTTGTGCCACTTCAAATGTTGGACCCCACACCCCACCCGTAGGTGTTTGCAGGACATACTGCGGCGTGTGTTTGCGGGACATACCGCGGCA
>JANQBM010739676.1:0-14756 GCA_025594535.1 Erythroxylum domingense | reverse complement strand
CAATACAAGTGTATTATTTGTCCATTTGGTGGTACCATCTATACTAATTGTACCTATATGTGGTACAATTAACCATATAGTGTTTGGGTACCCCATAATATGTAACCATCATGTATATGTGTGGATTAGGTGTGTTGGATTACATTTTTGGTAAAAAGCAACTCATCATTACACTACCCCTTATCCCTGTACATTAGATACCCCTTATCCCTGTACATAATGACCATCTAATGTACAGGGATAAGGGGTAGTGGTATGCTTTGGATAAATACTGTATAAGCCTATATGATAACATCAGGTAGGTTACTACTTAATTATGCCACACTCTTAATTAGCTCCATTATTAGTACATGTTATGCTACTACAAATATGTGTACCTGGTATAATCATGTTGACTATATGCAGTACATGGAGAGTTTGTACATGCTTGTAGTACATACATATTACCATATGCCTATTATAAACCCTCCTTATTAATTATGTATACCATAATCAGTAAGGAGGGTTATATAAGGTTATATTGTACCAAGGAATTAGTTACATGGTATATCACACAAGTAATCACCATATCAATGTAACTATTACCCATGTGGTATGTAGTTACCTGTGATGGGTAGTATATGTACGGATGGGTAGATGACATGTATACCAAGCATACATAACATGTATGGTACACATACTACTATTAGACGTAAATGGTTACATCTACACCTGTGGTGTATAAATGTAACACTATAGGACACATGGCCTGTACCATATATTATCAATGGTATAATTGATGGGTTAATACATCAATTAACCCATTTATACAATATGGATTACAATACATGGCATTACCTATTCTATTCGTGCTTGAAAAACGACCCCATCGGTCCGCTCCTTTTAATGGACATTCTTAGACGTCCTCCAAGGGTTCATAGATCAGATCGTGAACTCTTTCAGACCCTTAATGATAAGATAATGTTACCATGGCATATCATGGTAACATTATTTCTAATATATTAAGGAGTACCTATCCTTAATATATACATCCAGTGATTCTAGAATGGTACCAATTTGTATTATGTTATGTATTAATTGATATACTAATTAGTTGCATTGGTATCAAATTATAGTTAAGACATACTCCTTGCATTGGGGTAGTCTCTAAATGATTACCCATTTTTATATGCTCATAATATAGCCTTATGTATGGTATATAGACATATGTATCATCATGTGGATGGGACCACACGATGATATCATATGTTTATATACCATACATAAGGCTATATTATGAGCATATGTTTAACCACAATTACTCAGATGTCATACTACATATGTGGCCAAATACCTGTGGTGGGACATATTACGTTCATAGGATATGTATGTCTATATTACATATTCCAGTCTATACAGAGGTGACATAATGTACCAATAATGTACCAAGTTACATTTGCACCGTATATATAAAGGGTGATAGCATTTAATGTACCAATAGGGTATAATATATAGTATTGTAGGATACACAATGTCCCTATTACCACTATACCCATTTAAACAGATACTTGTATGTGAATAACCTCACAATGTAACTATCAAGTGGACATTTTACTCATGGGTATGTAAAATGTCCATGAATACATATGATTGTATAATTATCAAATAATTATTGTAAGTATAGTGGATGGTTGCTCCAATATTATCATAGTTAATGTAGTTCAATATCTCAAATTATATATATTATGCATATACATTGCCCTATAACTAGGGCAATGTAATACCAGGTATTATATGTCCATGTTAAAAAACTATGGATATGATTATACTAGGCACCAATAAATGGTCATGCATGAGCCTGTTGTTATGTTGTATAGGGATATTAATAACTATAGACCATAAAGTTATATTACGGCTAACAATATACACATGTGCATACTGTTATAATCATCATTGATCCACTTACATATACACCATGGGGTATAACTAGTACATTCTATCAATGGTCTAACCCTGAGTCTATGTCAGTGATATGTTCCACTAGTAACACAATGTAGGTCATTGTAAAGAGTTTTACAGGCCATAGGTCCTAACATTACTATCATATCATAGATTGGTTTTATAATCTACCTCCATGTTTGTTATACTATTAATATATACACCAGATCCTTGTGGGAGTGATATATAACATATCTATAATGTGAAGACATTAATCCAGCCAATGCATGATACATATGCCACTAACAAGCATATACATAACATCTACCTCCAGGGTGCATAATAAGTAACAAGAATATAATTGTACATTAGTGGATACCTGGTATTGCTCATTCCAAAGTGTTGTGCAACTTTTGATATGGTACTGGAGAAGCCAACAAGACCTGTTCCTATTATATACCTTCATGTGTGTATGCAATATATTAAAAAATTAAGTTATATGCCAATGATAGGCATCCATGGTAATACTATCATATATATTTATGGACAGATATATGACAACTTTATCATATGATGTTCATGGTACAAGTTACCAGGTGACAAATACATTATAACTTTACCCATAGTAACTCTTATGATAGTAATAGTGTAGATGATACTATTGCAACAGTATATAATTGTAAGATAATAGTACATAATAGTAATTTTCACACAATTAATTCCAATAATGATATTCCTTCTAGTTACTGGTATTTGTGTTATGTGCACATAGTTATACCAACATACCAATGTAGACTACTTATATACCAATAAAACTATATTAGCCTGCAAATGTATGAATACCTAGTACTTATGATCCAACCATAATTGTAACATATGTACAATTATGGTTGGACATACAATCACACTCACCAACATTTATACCCCATTGTATAACATCCCATTTATGGTATAATATGCACCTAAATAACGTAGTGGTATTTATGACTATTTATACTATTAGGCGGAGATGTCATTTATATAAATGTGACAGGAATAACTATGTGGGTGTCATATTGCCTCACCAATTTCATACTTACCATTATACAATTGGTGCATATATTGGGCCCTATACTCCATAACTAATGTATAGATGACATGGTTGTGTCATGACTAATAATTTGTAGTGAGATATCCACCCATATACATACACACATTATAGTAATATCACAATAGCTATTATATAGATTGCTAGTGGAGTGAAAATGTTATCTACCCACTGTACATTTTGTGTTATGGTATGGGAATAATGTATCATCAAAAGTATGTTATATGAGTCTGCCAAATGTATAGTCACAATAGTATCCCCCCACTGGAGGTATGTATATAGTATTAGTTAACATACTATACCCAGTAGGTTTGCTCACTGTATATAGATAAACCCAATTCACTATGTATAACAGGCACCTAGTTTGGGATGATTAAATTATAGACACAATAAGGGTATACTATTGTGACTATTACATAAACAACCACATTAGCACATATTCACTCAGGATGGGTTTGTATACCTGTCATTAATAGCTGGTACAATAAGTATGCATCTAATAACATTAATGACCTATTTAGGTGTACATATACCTCCCAATCATATATGCTCTTTGTGTGGTTGGGAAGTATATGTCACCTGGTAACTATCTGTGGGTATACATGTTTAATTAGACATGTATACTATAATGTGTGATGGATGTACATGTGTAACTAGCCATAATAACTATACATCATGAATGGTATCCACATAGTTACCACCATAACATATAATTAGTATGGTTACATAGGATAGTGTCATGTCGTACAAGGGATATGCACCCTGTAATACACATCAGGTGCCTAACCCATCCCTTAACACTATGATACTTCCATAGCAATATATGAATCGGTATATGTACATATGTGGTTATCCAATGGGTACTATAACAGGGTGAAAGGTTTGTACTTACTAATTTTATTGGTTGACATTTATAATACCAGTATGTAAACCATTATGAGTGGCATATGTCCTTGATGAATTGGTGTTGTAGTCCCGGTGCTAGGTATGGTATGAGCCCTATATGTACTTTATAAAAACATGACATTTTTCTATATGAAATTATACCACAGGGTAACCATCTGGTATAATAACACGCCCTTGGATATGTCTGTATCATATGGTTCTCATATACATTGACTTACTTATGGTTATATCTTCTACAAACGAGGATTGTGTACCCAACATAAGGTATGTACCATATGGGTACCCCATTTAATACCCATTTAATATTGTCTCACTTATGCTATTATAATTAAACGTGCGGGTATAATTGTACATACTATTATATCCATGTAAATGTTACCATAATATGGGATATAGTAACATCCCTTACAGTAAGGTAGCCTTGGATAATCCATGGGATATAGTATTGTTAATCTATCAAACCATACTAACTTACCACATTTATAAGGATGCATCTATGATTACTGATGTGAACCAAATAGAGATGAACCCTAGAAAACCAATAAGAAGAATTTGATGTCTTTAGATCAGATTTGATTAGTAGAGTTTGAATTGTAATTAAGTCTTACAATCCTATTCCAAGTGGGATTGGCATGACTTAGACCTCTGCTATAAGTAGGATTAGTTTGTTAAATTCATATTAGGTTTATCTTGTCTTAGAATCCTACATGTACTAGGATTGGTGTGATACATATCAGATTAGGGAGTTAGAGACTTGGTCAAATCAGATTTGTTATGACCTTGTTTCTTAGAGTTCTATTAGAATTAGTATTTATAGGGTCTTGGACATTCATTATGGGGATAAGAATTCAGATTATTCAATTGAAAAATACAGAGAGAGTTTTCTCCTTGAGTTCTTGAAAGAACAAACCCATAACTTATCAACGAAATTCTTTCTTTGTGACATTCACAACACTTTCATTATAACCTCCATTCAACTTTTCGTATTCCGTGGGTTTAGACTCTAATATAGTCTAAGTTTCTAGTTTAATTGTTTCTTAGGTGTAGGTTCTTAATACCAAGGTTTTTATCTTTTTAGACAAAGGGTCAAGGTCCATCAAAACCAGATTTGTATTTAGGTTTCTTGGGATCATATAATCAGATTCTTGTGGGTTTTCTAGGGTTTATCTCTATTGGGTTCACATCATTTGGTATCAAAGCCATCCTAAGCCAAATCTTCTATCCATCCAATTCAAGATTCACCGTTAACATCTTGTTTTGGTTATCTATCTTTTTGTTTCTGTTTTACTACACCCCATGCACTAAAACCACGAAAATTTCCACCTTCATACCCTAAAACATACCAACCAACCGCACCTATCCATTCCACCCAAAACAAATTCGATTTTCATAGTTTTTTTTTTCTTGTTTAAGTTCATCTTGTTTCTTTGCTTTTCGTTCAATATAGTTTAAGACACCTTGTTCTTCAAAGATTAGGGTTCTTCCATAAACCAAAAAAAAAGAAAATAGAAAAGAAAAGAAAAGAAAGTGAAAGAAAAGTCAAGAAACTTCGAGAAAGTTCAGGAAAGTGTCAAGAAATTCAAGAAAGTTAAGTGTTCTTCTTCTTTTAACATTCTTTTGTTCTTTTTCTAAACTTCTTCAACTTTTTCTTCTAAAAAAAGCCAATTCTTGATTATATTGAGTGAACTAACACATCGTTTGGATTATTTGAAGGTTTGCTTTGTTCTAAAAGAACTTGATAGAGAAAACAAGAGTGGAAAAAGGCAAGAGTGAGTGAGATTAACATCAGGAAAAAGCCAAGAAGAGTGAAACACAAGTGGAGTGTCATTCTTTGAGTGTCAACACTAAGGGAGTGTGATACAAGAAGCCATGGCAACAATGGAGATCAAGGTGCTACACGCCAAGACAAGCTTACTTTGCTAAGCAGACCTATTACAAGGCAACGTGCAGCAAGGCTTAAACAAACACTTCAAGGGCTTGTTCAAAGTCACATTACATCTCACCTTGATGACAAAGCCGAACCATCCATGGAGAATTTAATTGGAGTAGTCAAGCTTGTGATTCTTCTAGAGAGGGCGTGTGGAGGGGCTAATACTTTGCCAAATTTCAAGACAAGTTCAATTATTCTTATGGGCTTAATTTAATACATTGGGCTTATTATTTTATCCTTTATTTATTAGGGCCAAAAGACTTGTTATGGACTGGGTATTCATTTGTAAGCGTGCCTTAGTTTATTTTATGCCTCCATTAGGCCCATTCCCTTCCCTTAGGTTTATTTAAGTTATTTTAGACTTATTTAAGTTAGTTTAGCCCAATCCTAAGTGGATTGGGATCAGATTGCATTATTGGGCTATAACTCCTAAACTAGTTAGGATTAGGTTTGTTTTTAGCATTAAATGGGTTTGTAACCTATTCATTTTAGGGTTAGGACTTGAGCAAGGGTATAGGACCTTATTTTATCCTTGTCAAGTTTAGATTAGTTGATTAATAAATTTCAGAGATATTCTCTTCAAGAAAGGTGTGTTCTTCTTGTTGTTACTTCAAGGATTGCATCACTTATCAAGGTAATCTCTAGTGGCGTGTTCAATTCTTCTATTTTCTTTGGGTTTGGGTCTCAATTTCATATAATTGTGGTTTGAAATAGCATGTTCTTAGAATAGAAAGATTGGGCATGTGCTTCAATAGGATGAAGGTGGTTTCAAAAACCTTGTTTTCTTGAGGTTTCCGTATCAGTTGGTATCAGAGCTTTGGCTTAATTCTATTGAACTCATACGTATCTTTTATGCTTTCTTGTTAGTTTCTTTGAAAATTTTCGTTTCTTTTTAGTTGTGACAGATCTGATCTTTCACAGTCTTTTGTGTCTTTTTGAATTCTTGTTTCTGAATTCATGTTCTTGTTTCTTTTAGTGAATCTTTGTTTTCTTGATATTCAAACCTAAATAAAAAGGAATCAGAAAAGAAAAAACGTGAAAAAAACAAAAAAAAAAGAAAGAAAAAGGAATAAAAAAAGGTGAAAAAACAAAAAAAAGAAAGAAAAAGGAATCAGAAAAGAAAGAAATCGTGAAAAAAAACAAGAAAAGAAAAGAAATTTCAAGATTGATTAAGAAACATCCAAGATTGTGATTTTTTGAATCTTTGTTTGATCTTTCATCCAAGATTTGTTCTATTCATTCAAGATTTATCTATATTGTCTTTCTTTCATTAAAGAATCTATCAAGAAACATCCAAGATTGTGATTCTTTGAATCTTTATTTGATCTTTCATTCAATATTTTTTTCTCAGTTTATTTCTTGTTTTGGTACCTATCTTTGCTTCTCTACATTGATTTGAACAATTGTTGCACTCATAATTGTCCAATTGACACAAGAATTCATCTATGTATTGGCTTCTAGATTTGTTTCATCTATTTGTTTTCTTTGTTAAGGTCATTATCTTTGTGCTTCTACCTGAACTTGTTGTTTGTTGATTTCCTTGATCTTGTTGAAGTGATCCTGAAGAGTAACAATAAAGGAGGCACTTGAGTAGAAAAAGGCAAGAGTGTGAGATTTTATAGAAAAAAACCATATTATTGGTAAAACACGAGTGGGAAATTCTGTTCTAGAGAGAAACATGTGAGGGAGTGTTGTGAGGCTTCTAATGTTTTCTTGCAGGAACTAATCATGTCTCATTATAGCAATAAAGATGGAAACATTGATGGGAGTGGAAAAAACCAACAAAATGTGTTCTTTACTCTTGAGGCAATGCAAAATCAGTTGAAGAGAATAGAGACTATGTTCCTTGAAGTCAAAGACAGGTTTGAGCAGCAAGATAGAAACTTTGAAAGACAAGATAGGCTTCTCAAAACTATTCAAGCCAAATCTTTAGGGAATAATGGGACAAGAAGAAGAGAGAACCCTCCACTTCATAATCATTATCGCTATGAGGAGGAGCAAGATGAATATGGATTTGATGAGGAAGAGTGGCATGGAGGCCGAAACAATGCAAGAAGTGGTAAAGGAGATAGAGGCCAAATTAGAGGTAGTTATAGAGGAAGAGCTGAAAGAGGTAGAGAGGAGGAAGTGACTGAAAAGGTAGATAGAAACATTGGCAGCATCAAAATGAAGATGCCACCATTTCAAGGAAGGAACGATGCAAATGCCTGCTTGGAGTGGGAAAGGAAAGTAGAGATGATATTTGCCTGCCAAAACTATTCTGAGGAGAAGAAGGTGAAGCAGGAGGCAGCTAAGTTCTCTGATTATACTGTTGTTTGGTAGGATCAATTGATGGTTAGTAGAAGACAAATTGGAGAAAGACTAGTTGACACCTAGGATGAGAAGAAACACATCTTGAAAAAGAGATTCGTGCCAAGTTACTACTATAAGGAGTTGCATCAAAAACTCCAAACATTGAGTCAAGGCACGAAGAGCGTGAAAGATTACCATAAGGAGATAGAGACAGCTATGAAAAGAGCTAACATAGAAGAGGATAGAGAGGCTACAATGGCTCGGTTCCTTGTTGGTCTAAACAAAGAGATAGCCAACGTGTTAGAGCTTCATCATTACTTGGAGTTAGAGTACATGGTAAGTACGGCTATGAAGATTAAGAAGCAATTGAAAGGAAAAGGTTTCAGCAAGGGCAACACCTCGGGGCCTTCAAATTCTTGGGGTCCTAAATGGCCCAAGAAGGAGGAAAAAAGCAAGGATAAGTCCAAGGAAAAGTGGACAGCCTCTAAAAGTGCGCCTACATCTAATGATCAAAATCCTAGCACTAAGCAAAGAAAAATCAAATACTTTAAGTGTTTGGGTTCAGGTCATATGGCAAACCAATATCCCAATAGGAAGATCATGTATTTACGAGATGGGGTAATTGAATCAGAGGATAGTGATGGAGATGATATGCCTAAGTTGGAGGATTGCACTAATGAAGAAGTTGAGCAATCAGTCCAGGCTGAGGCACTATTAGTGAGGTGAGCTCTCAATGCACAAGAAAAGATAGAGCTTGATGAGCAAAGGAAGAACATATTCCACACCAAATGTTTAATTAAGGGTAAGATGTGTAGTTTAATAATTGATGAAGGTAGTTGCACTAATGTTGCAAGCACGATTTTGGTTGAAAATTTTGGGTTGCCTCTCATTAAGCACTCTAGTCCTTCTAAGTTGCAATGGCTTAATGAGTGTGGAGAGGTTAGGGTGAACAAGCAAGTGCTAGTGGTGTTCTCAATTGGGAGATGTTTTGATGAAGTGTTGTGTGATGTAGTTCCTATGCATGTTGGTCATTTACTATTAGGAAGACCATGGCAATATGATGATAGGCATGTAATGCATGATGGATTCCAAAATAGGTATTCATTCAAGATGGGGGAGAAACACTTCACGTTGGTGCCTCTTTCACCAAGAGAAGTTCAAGAGGATCAGTTGAGACTTGTAAAAGCCATGGAAAACAGAAACTTGGAGAGCCCGAGAGTTTGAAAACAAAAAAAGAAAAAGTGGCCATTCAAGAAGATAAGAACAAAGGCCCAACTGAGACTAAGCGCACTAGTGAGCAAAAGAAAGATAGTAGTGCAATTGAAAAAGGAGAGAAGAGTGGAATAAAAAAGAGTACTTTCTTTGCAAAAGAAAAAGAGTTGAGGTAGGTCATGTACATGCAGAAAAACCATTGGTTTTGCTTAGGTATAAGGAGTTATTTTATAATGAAACTAACTTTAACCCTTCTTTGCCTAGTGTTGTGAAACTTGTCTTGTCGGAATACTCTGATGTCTTTCCAGATGAATTGCCTAAGGGATTACCACCATTGATGGACATTGAACATCATATTTATTTAATGCCAGGAGTTCAAATTCCAAAGCGCCTAACCTATAGGAGTAATCCTGAGGAGACAAAGGAGCTTCAAAGGCAAGTGGAGGAGTTGCTTGAGAGGGGCACGTGAGAGAAAGTCTAAGTCCATGCATAGTTCTAGTGCTATTGGTGCCAAAGAAAGATGGAATTTGGCGTATGTGCATGGATTACAGGGCAGTAAACAAGATAACAGTAAAGTATTGCCACCCCCTTCCTAGGTTAGATGATATGCTCGATGAATTATATGGTGCTTGTTTCTTTACAAAAATTGATCTCATGAGTGGTTATCATCATATTAGAATGAAAGTAGGGGATGAGTGAAAAACAACCTTTAAAACAAAATATGATCTATGTGAGTGGATGGTCATGCAATTTGGTTTGACAAATGCACCTAGCACTTTCATGAAATTAATAAACCATGTTGATAGTGTTTCAAAGAGTTTGGAGTGATTGGAGTGGCTAAGAGGTCGATGGAGTAGTTTGGTAGAATTTGGCTAAGTGATGGTGGTGGAGGTGTTTGGCGCATGGACTGTATTCTGGATGATTTTCTGGAGAAATAAGGACGAACTAGGTTAAACTATAACAAGTGGAATTGAAGGAAGACGAGTCAGTTTTCCAATGGTTCATGTTTGACTTAATTTGGATGTGTGGTTTGAAAGATATGATTGATTTAGTATGGGTTGGTATGACTGGGTGGTAGAATGAAATGTGTGTTGAAATTGAGTGTTTTTGGAAAACAATCAAACCCAAATTATAGCAATTAGTTTGCTATGAACCCAAACGAAATGAACAAGTAAAAAAGAAAGATTTGTGTTGCAAAAAATTGGAAAGGAAACTCTTAATCTTTTATTAATTTTTACAATGTTACATATGGAAAGAAACTTGACTTAAATAAGCAAACAAAAGCTAGAAGAATGTGGATGACCACATGCAGTCAGTCCACACATTCTTTGTGACTTTAAATGGCTTTAAAACATACTTAATATGGCTCATAACATCTGTCATTAAAAGAAAAAAACAGCTAATTAAAAATGACAGTAAATGATCGTTAAGTAGCTCTTATTCAATGCAAATTTAATGATATATAAGATAGTTGAGATCTGGCCAATAAGTCACTCTATTGGGCAGCAAGTTGACTTCTCTTGGCCAGACTTGGACTTTTTAATGTGCTGGGAATGAGCTTCAATTAAATCAGATTGGACTAAGGCTTTATAGTCCCCAAATGGTTTCCATAAGGCCTGAAACTTCATAAAACAACTTAGCCCAATTTCTTCTTCGATTTCTTGATCAGTTGCTTCTTTTTCTACTCCAAGGCCCATTGCTTCAATATCTTGATGGCTAACCTGGATGGTCCTCCATCATCCTCCCCATCTTCAAAGGCTTGAACATTTTCACTTGGAACCATTGTATCTTCAACATATTTTTCTAAGTCACTTACATTGAATGAATTTGAAATTCCATAGTGGCTTGGCAAATCTATCTGGTATGCATTTTGTTTTATCTTCTTAGAACCTCAAATGGGCCTTCAGCCCTTGGCATGAACTTTGGGTTTACTTAAGGAAGGAAAGATTTCCAGCCAAAAGAAGATCCAACTTGGACCTGAACTTGTATTCTTCATTCTTCTTTATGATATGGGCCTTGACTTTTTCATGTAGCTTGACAATTTCCTGGGCCCTATTTTCATCTTGAATGTTCGATGGAAATCTAAAAGTGTCTTGATTCAAAGTAATAGGCACAAGAGGATTAGTACCATAAACAACTTCAAATAGAGATAGACTTGTAGTCTTACTCTTGGAATAGTTGTAGGCAAACTTGGCATGTGCTAGCATGTTGTCCCAATTCTTGATTCTTCCTTTCAGTAGGCTCCTTAGAATATTCCCAAGACTCATATTTACTACTTCAATTTGTCCATCGATTTGTGGATGGAAAGAAGTACTAAATTTGAGTTTTATTCCTAATCTACCCCACAAATGTCTCCAAAAGTGACTTACAAATTTTACATCCCTATCACTTACAATGCTTTTTGGAATTCCATGCAATTTTACAATATTTTCAAAGTATAAATTCATGATATGGGATGCATCATTAGTCCTACTACAAGTTACAAAATGGGCCATTTTACTAAACCTATCAACCACAACCATTATGGAATCAATTTTTGTTCTTGTTCTAGGAAGACCAAGGATAAAATCAATACTTACATCCTACCATGGTGCATTAGGAGTTGGCAAGGGCATGTATGGGCCATGGGCTTAACTTGTCATCTTTGATTATTGGCAAGTGTTGCATCCTCCTACAAGCTTAGTCACATCTTTGAGCATTTTGGGCCAAAAAAATTTAGAACGGGCAATTCATAAGTCTTTTCTCCACCAAAATGGCCTGCTAGACCACCTCCATAAACTTCTCTCTAAATTGCTTCTCTAAGAGAGCATTTTGGAACACAACAAGCATCAAGTTTAAATAAATAACCATTGTGAACTACATAATCTTGGAAACTACCTCTGCCCAATTTACACTTCTAAAAAATTTCCCCAAAATCATCATCTTTCTCATACAACTCCCTAATATTATCAAAACCTATGACATGAGCATGCATAGAACTCAACAAATGATATTTCCTAGAAAGTGCATCTGCTACAACATTAGTATGGCCAGACTTATGCTTGATCACAAAGTCAAAAGATTGCAAATATTCCATCCAACTAGCATGCTTCCTATTCAATTTTGATTGTGTTTGTATATATTTCAAAGACTCATGATCAGTATACAACACAAATGAATTGGCAAGCAAATAGGAACTCCAATGTCTAATAGCTCTCTAACCAATGAATAAAATTCTTACTCATTAGTAGAATACTTCTTTCTAGCATCACACAACTTTTCACTAAAAAATGCAATCAGTTTTCCTCCTTGACTTAAAACAGCTCATATTCCAACACCACTAGCATCACATTCTAATTCAAACGGAACATCAAAATTGGGCAGGGCAGGAACTGGGGCCTTTTTCATCAGATTCTTAAGAGTATTAAAGGCAATTTGAGCTTGACTTGTCCAATTAAACACGCCTTTCTTCATGCAATCAGTAATGGGACTTTTAATTGAACTAAAATCCTTTATAAACCTCCTACAGAATGAACAAAGCCCATGAAAACTCCGAACATCAAACAAACTCCTAGGGGTTGGCCAATCAACAATGGCTTGCAGCTTAGAAGGATCCATACTTATTCCATCACTAGAAACAATGTAGCCAAGAAATGAAATAGATGAATCACAAAAATGACACTTCTCCACATTAGCATACAACTTCTCATTACTAAGAACTTCAAAAACTAACCTCAAATGCATGACATGTTCATGTAAACTCCCACTATACACCAGAATGTCAAAATAAACAATAACAAAGTTAGCAAGAAATGGCTTTAAAACCTCATTCATTAATCTCATAAAAGTAGAAGGAGAGTTTGAAAGTCCCATAGGCATAACCAACCATTCATATAAACCCTCCCCAGTTTTAAAAGCGATTTTCCATTCATCATCCTCTTTCATTCTAATTTAATGAAATCCTTTAGCAAGATTAAGTCTAGAAAATACCTTAGCTCCATGAAGCTGATGGAGAACCATGGGTATGTGAAAGACAAGAAAAGAAGCATAGATGTTGTGATACGCCTCAAGGAAGCCTAGGACATGACTTGCATGGACATGAGCTTGCAAAAGGAGGCTTAAATTGGATCAGATTTGAAGTCTGAATGTGTAAGGCAAGGAGCTGAACGAAATTCCCATATCAAAGGCCCAATATTCAAGTCTAATGTTTCTAAAGATCTATTACAAGACGTTGGAGGCCCAATGACAAGAACTAGGGCCAAAGCAATGAAGCAAGCATTGAATTGTTAGATCCAAGACCTTCAAGATATAGAACCCATGTTGTTGAGTCAGATTTCATCTCATAAATGTCTAAGAGGCATTGTCTTACTCCTTGAGCCCAACATGAAGTGTCCAAAGGTTCATATGAAGTCCAATTGGGAGAACTCACTTAAAATACCATATGACAACCATGTGCCACTTAAAAATAAGGATAAGGATGTGATCTATAAGGTCCTATATGTTTAGATCATGTTTTAATTAGTTTCCATTTGGTTTTCCTTGAAAGAAGGTCATCTAGTCAACACATTTATAAGTTTATTTTGTTTCCTTTTAGGGATTGATTTGTTTCCTTTTATTTAGTTTCTTCTTTAGGACATTAAGTTAGGAAGTTTTCCTATAAATAGGCACCCTCTATGTACTTTGGAGGAGGATTTTTCATTTAGAAATACTATTGACTATTATTGGGAGCATTCTTGCTTTCTTTGTATTCTTTGAGAATACTTGACCTATCGAAGGAGTGGTCTTCCTTTTGTGGCGTCCCAAGGCTAGAATTCTAAGAGACAAGTTCTCTTAGGGTTCTTTCCATTGAACAACATTCTTGCTAGGGTTCTAAGAGACAGGTTCTCTTAGAGTTCTTTCCATTGACCAATATTCTTCTAACCCCTTTTATCTTTGTTTTCTATTTCTATCTTTTCAATTTTTTTTCTTGTGCTTCCGTGTTTGTTTGATTTAGTCATTCCCAGGCATTGTTCCATCTTGTTGAAGGTTCTCTAGGAGTCCAAAAATTTCGTCAAATCCAAGGGAGACATCAAGCCAAAGGAGGAAAGTAAGCCTAAATTCTCTACTTTAAATCCTAAGGGTAAAAATGATTCTAAACCCTCTTCTTCTTCTAATCCTAAAGTTAAGTGCTTAAAATGCCAAGGTTTTGGTCATATTGCTTCACAATGCCTTAACAAAAGAACTATGATTTTGCTTGAGAACGGTGATGTTGCTAGTGAAAGTAGTGACAGTGGTGATTTTGATGATGTGCCTCTATTGACGGATGCTTCTGATGTTGATTATGACGCTGAAGTTGGTGAAGCCCTTGTGACTAGGTGTGCTCTTAATATCCAACCAAAAGAAGATCTTGAAGAAGAGCAACATGAGCACATCTTTCATACAAGGTGTCTCATT